>JAHWFP010023912.1:101375-135367 GCA_023313725.1 Lithobius niger
GGAGTCTTGGTTTCTACGCTGCAAGCAGTCTTCCCTGCAATGCTGCTCCAATCACAGCAAACAACAAAATATTGTCGGGAGTCTTGGTTTCAACGCTATAGCCTTCCCTGCAAGGCTCCAGTGACAACAGTCCAAGCTGCCTGACTGTGCGTGTATGGGCCTGAATAATTCGCAAGCTTAATTGGCTATGGCTCGATGATGCTCTAATGATGCATTAAGCTTCCTGATTGTCATCATTTATTATCGATCCAAATTGTTATGTGTATGTGTTCAAATTATTAAAGTATTAAGCCAATGTAGGCCTATTTTGAAATATTACATGGGGGGGGGGCGTATGATTGTAATATGATTGTGCCGTGCCGTAATTATTAACACGTTTTGAAGTGTAGGACACTTTGTCGTGTTTCAGAATCGGCCAAAAAAGCGTGACGTAATATATGGACGGCCCATGTAACCCAATCAGCCGTGTTGTAGGCAGCAAGTAATAAGTTTATTCAGCAAAAGGTTCTGTGTGAACTTGTATGCGCCGGATTACAATATTAAAAACACAAAACAAGGAAAAGGAAGTACATGGTGCTAACAATTTGTTGTGCTGAAACACCTTATAAGTACTGTAGGCCTGTGATAGTACTCGTTTCGGACCAGAAACCGTCTACGCCTGATCCAAGCTACCCCAACTACAGAGTACAATTACTGCTAGTGTGTTACCGCTAATACATCGTTGCACTTTGCCATACTAATAGCACACATTCTAATTTCTAATTTTTCAATTTCCCTGACATTTCCAGGATTTCCACGTGCACCCAATGGCAGTTTGCAGGTGTTTACAACTGAAGATGTTTAGTTAGGGAAAACATGCAACAGCTAATCTTTTTATTAATGTTGTACGAAAATAATCCAACAACCCAGAAAATAGCGGTTTAGAGACTATAGAGCAGTGACACATGCCGCCATATTGTAACCAGTATGGGATTTGGAGGGCATAACTACAAGGTGCACTACAGAAAAATGGAGGGAAAAACAACAGAAGAGCGGATTTCTTAGGCTTAAAATAACGTTGTTTTCTCCAACAACAAAAATTGCGCGTTTTAGGTCTAAGAAATCACTCTTCACAGCATCGGCTTCGGTATGACGCCATTCTGTTACTCTCTGAAGTGCCCCTTGCAGCTAACCCATTAAGGCTCCAGCATAGAGTTATATACAATAATTCTACGTCGTGTCACTGCTCATTTTTATGTAGTGCACCTTGTAGTTATGCCCTCCAAAACCCATACTGGTGCCAATATGGCGAAAATTTCACTGCTCTATAGTCCAAACGGGACTGAATGTATTTTCATCACAGATATTGGTACTAGCCTACGATTCGGGCCTCGAATATACGTTTTCAGGGCGTTAAAACTGGAATGTTCTTTCCTGGTGACATTATAAAGAACCACCATAAAGAATCATGTTCATAAGCATAACATGATTTAATTTTCGGCAGTTCTGTTGCTGTCTTGGTCACAATTAAAAAAGTGAAAACACAAATTAAATTCTTATTACAATATACAAACGAACACGCCATCCGTCAACTTGGAAAGCGTTGGTTTTGAATTTGCTTTCCAAGATTGCGGATGGTGTGTCTGTTTGTAAGCTTAATGATAGCATTTTAATTTGTGTTTTCACTTTTTTAACTGTGGGCCAAGGCAGCACATTTTTGACAGCACAATTTTTGGCAGCAAAACTGACTGCCGAAAATTAAATCGTGTCATGCTTATGAACTTGTGGTTCTACAATGTCACCAGGAAGGAACATTCCAATTTTAACGTCCACACAACCACAAATTAATCTTACATTAAGTTTCCAGGGTTCAGCCCACGCAAAAAATAAAGAAGCACTGGCCTCAAATGAGCGCTGGGGGCTATTTACAAACAGTTGTTTCAGTTACGTATTCTAACCCGTTGCAACCAACCTTTCAGTTTTTTTTTCTTTTCCTTTTCCAGTAGGTATCGTAATGAAAAGAAGTAACGTTCGCTTAAATACAAAGGAAGGCTTTTTTGACGTTGTCATTTTTTTAACCTTTTAAGCGAGGCATTAATTTTACATCTGCAGTTTACCTTCACAAAAGTGGGGTTAACCTGTGCGGGACTCGAACTAGCAACTTGAAGGAGCTCTTCAACTTCAGGCACGCGCCTTTACCAACCCAGCCACAGCCGCCTCTAGAGTCGGCTTGGTAAGGGGGCCTAGTAGTGTTGTCGTTTGTCCATTGTTGCCTAACTCGTGCATAGTTTGGACTCCGTTTTTAATACTTAAAACTTTGGTCTTGTCTATCCACCCAAAACCAAAACTGGTATAAGAGAAGCCGCCAAGTTTCCAAAGAGGGTCGGTCTTTGAAAGTAGTGATATCATCCAACCAGGGAAAGACCACCAAGGTTAATCCTATATTAGCCAAGTTAATCGCACCTACTAATAGTTCGAAAGTTAAATGAAAACTAGAAGATTGCTACTATAGCGGCCCCACATCAACTTTTGGGGCTTGTGACTAAGTACAACAGCGGGCTTCCTCTTCTCCCGACTGAAATCGGAAAATAGTAGTTACACTCCATGGTGTCATAATACCGTATTCGTCGGCCACAATTGTGCTTAACACTAACAGGCTGGATCATTCATTAATCCGGGCTGATTACGCTTGAAGGCTTCCCTGCCTAACAGACGGGTAGGCTTGCACTGATTTTCTTCCTGCTCCATGCCATTGGATTGGAGTAGTTGTTTGCTGGGCGTATACAAAAATCACAATAAGATCAAATCGACTATGTTACCCATGGGGTCATCATCATAACTCATAATTAGGGGGGAAATATTTCAGGCTGTACGGGCCCCTTGTGAGTGACGGGGCCTGGGTATACCGCGGGCCCACCTGATTCTCCCCCCCCCCCCACCACCACCACCGTTACGGGGGCCCTGCTCGTCTTTGAATTTTAAAAGGTTAAAGCTCAACTTCAGAGTCTTCACTCGCACGTCTAGTTTATCAGCTATATATTAAAAAAAACAAAAAAAACAAGCGCCGGGTATTGAATTAGCGCCGGGGTTTGTAAGTCACGATTAATAAGCGCCCGGGCACTCATTCAAGGAAATACGGTCGTTTCCTTTTTTCGTTGTTAAAGCGGAACAGCTTCACTTGCTGCGTCGAATACAAAAAGCTACTTACTCCTTCCCCCCCCCCCCTCTCCTTCAAAAATAAAAAATGAAATAAATAAATATTTCCTTCATTTTAAAACAGAAAATTTTGAAGGGCCACATCATATCATTGATCGACCACGATAGGGCATAAAAGACGGATGGTTGTGAAAGAAAAAAACATATACCCAAAATATTCATGCCTTTTCCTCCCCCTTGCCCAAAATGTTAGCACGCGATTATAGGCATTTATGAATTTAATGCGTGAGGGAGGAGGGTCGCCACTGCCCATTCCAACAGGGAAGGGGGGGTGGGGAGTGTGATTTGGGGTCAAGTTGGGGGTGGAGGAAGCACCGCAATCGCCGCACGAGAGCTCGTTACTACGGCGCCAAACTGCGAGCCCTTTTTTGTTGATGTCGGCTCTGATGAATGGACCGAGTTTGCGCGCTAAAACTCAACTTTTTAGGAACATGGTATCCCGCTAAGCAAAACTTCCACGCAGCCGCAAGTCCCTGGCGCAGAGGTCTGTGGATAGTTACTGAAGTAATAGCACGAGAACACCATTGTATAGAGCTTGTTTGCGTTTCCCGATTGACGATATCGAGCTGCCGATACGATCACCGATTCTCTCTCCAGATCTCATCAAAGTTTGTCGTATTCCGAAAAGTAGACATTGTGTTTAATAATTATCATCTTATGTTTTCAACAATAAAACCCTGTTGTGTTTGACGTTTTGTGAGCAATCTATTGTTAACCCTAAGTATTGGGTGAATTTTTGGCTTGCATTAACTTTCTGCCTGATGAGGGGTGGGACGATAATCGATAATTCGATAATATCGCGATAAAATTTGTAATCCATTAATTTGTAACCATTTATTAAGATAAAAATTCAATAATTTAATAAATTATTCATTTGGCTAACTGCTTCTGAAGCTGAATAAAAGAAGGGCTAGTTTTAGGGCGCCAGCGCACTGCGCCGCCAGATCGCGCGGCCAGTGGCCGTGGAGGCCAAAAAAACACGGCTACGTGCCGCGCGGCCACGTCCGTTTTTCGTTGTTAATTCTCGATGGGCGTGGTAAAAAATGAACTCGGAGCAAGTATGGTCGCCT
Source organism: Lithobius niger (assembly GCA_023313725.1). Lineage (NCBI taxonomy): Eukaryota > Metazoa > Arthropoda > Chilopoda > Lithobiomorpha > Lithobiidae > Lithobius > Lithobius niger. Next base: position 105,641 of record JAHWFP010023912.1, read on the forward strand.
GCACGCCACCCGGGAACCCAGTGGCCCCGGTGACAGGCTGGCCGCTACGGCCAAGTGCGCGTTGCTATATACACCATAAGCATTCTCGTTGGCGCAGCGACCTGGCCGCTGTGTGCGCTGGGGCCCTTAAGAATAGAACTTAAGGGTTTCCAATCTGAGATCTGGGTTGCTTCCGGGTGCAGAGATGATGTACCTCCAAAAATGTAAGAGGTAACCTCATTCTTAAATTGGAAAACCAGTGGTAAAATAGTAAACCAAAATAGCAACTGCAACGTCAGTACAGAAACCCTATATGCCACAACCTAAAATGGTATGGAAAAATGATCGGGGGTAAAATCGAGGTATCCAGAGTTTTGAGTCGGGAACCACACTCCGACACTGGCTTTTCTTGAGAACACATCAAGCAAGGATGGGTTAGACATTAGGTATGTTAAGTACTTTTATGGATTAAAGTTTGGTTCTTGGCTTTGAGAGATCAAGAATGTATCCGTTCATGATAGAAATTATATTTAGTTTTGAACTGCTGTGTATAGTTCTTTATATTTGATATAAAATCATAAATGAGTATTATTTTAATACTAGCTATAAGGAGGTTATTGCGGACACACAAACAAACAAACGGAAGTGTACTATGAGAAAATACCGACAAGCTGTGTTTACTGTGGCTTGAGTAAGACATTGCAATTCAAAGTCTAATAAATGAACTAATGAACTAACGAATGAACAATGATCAACTCTGGCCACTTGAATTTTCGGTGGAATAATGCAGCGTCAACCTTCATCAGAAGTCCAGGCAAAATACGAAGTACTAATCGAGGTTTATATTGCAAGGTGATGAAGGTGATGGACGCCTCATTATTTCATTTATTAGTGGTGAAGTGTGAACTTTGAATTGCAATGTACTAACTGTACATCACATTAAATTAACCAAACCCCAATCTTGATTATTACAAATTTGTAGTCGATTATCTTATCGCATTTTTTTTCTGAATTGTCGTGCAAACCACAATGTTTAAATTGTCATATCTCGGAAACCGTCATATCAAGAAACCAGCGGTTTGCGGTGTTTAAAAAAAGGGTTTAACGAGCGTCAACCACTCCTGGTCATCTGCCCGAAGCCCTAAGGCCCTATGTCTGCAACAGCCAGATTCACAGGCGGTCACCCGACCCAAGTATCAATCCAGCCCAATGCTGCTTAACTTCGGGGATCTGACGAGAACCGGTGTTTCCAACACTGCAAGGCCGCTTGCAAGGCTGCAAGGCCGCAAGGTATGCGGTGTTGCGTGCATTATTACAAGGGCTCTCCAACCAAATGTGCAGTATTGTTGCAAGCCACTTTAGCTGACTGAAGAGTTAGTTTAACGCAAACAATTGTTTGCGTTAGTTTACCGCAAACAATTGTTTCTACATGGTGAGGACGCAATGGACAATTGCAAGTGCATTTTCATGTCTGTATTGGCCAAATGGCGAGGGCCACACAATTCACATTCGTGAAGATGGCACTGTAGGCTTCAGGCAAGGTTGTTTTTTTTAATTATCAAATTTAAAATGGCTATTCCAGCCTGAAAATTTGATTTATCGGGATATTATCGATTATCACAATAATTTTAGAAATTCTATCAGGATAACAAATATTTGTATCGCGCCATCCCTACTCCTGATCCTCCCAACCGGCCCACTCCCGCATCAATCACCTTTTTGAGATGCCTTTTAGACCATTTATTTAGAACTAGATGTTCCCAGGCGTAACATACGCCTGTCTAGCGGATTACCGCTGCTTCAACTCGGGTCTAATAGTCAGCATTATTAAAGCAATAGTGTTTGTTTCTAATTGTTAGGGCGCATATCCGTTCTCATTGTCGGCCGCTCGGCCTTTTTCTTTGCTACCGTGGCAAGAATGAGCCTGCTCGCCCTCTTGCTGATTATGGAAGCTTTGTTTAATCCTTTTAGCTCTACTCCTGAGCCATACCACACACCATGGCTGTTTGCTGTGACGTGCATATCACGTGACTGGGCTAGTCCAATCAGACGGCCAAACAGCCGTTGTTCTCGTTCGTCATTGGCTAACTCATGGTGACGTCACGGCAAACAGCCACTGCGTATGGTTTAAGTCTGTTCCTAAGTGGAATATACACTATATATAGACTAGCATCGTACCCGGCTTCGCCCGGGGATTTGTTTGACCGGTGGTTGTTTCCCAGTATTTGCTCGGTCTGCCTTTCCGTCAATCGTCTCCCTCCGCAAAGCAATGTCGAATCAAATAGTGGCTCTAACATAAGAACTGCCCCACCAACGGGGATTCCCCGTTCAGGCCCCTCCCGAATCCCAATAGCGTGGGAAAAATAAGTGTCTTTCGTACATGACGTCATTTAAGACATGCCTTTGCGATGACCGCGCAGAGCAAATTGTTAGTCGAGGCAACAATGTGCCAATTTCAACTTCTTTTCAGGGCAACAACGTCCCAGTTTCAACTTCAAGCCAAAGAATTGACACACTCGCACGTTTTCATTGTTCCCCTTCCGGGGGTCGTCGTTACGGTTGCTTCATTTCTGCTATGAGACTCTGATTTATAATGTATATTTATAAGATATTGTTCCTTAACCCTATCCCCAACTTAAAATCAACCCGGACTTTAACCGGCAATGCTTGCGTGACCAGCATCCCGGCCCATTTAAAGCTTTTTTTTTTATTAATAACCATTTAAACTTAAATTCAGCACAGTTGGCTTTTTAGATAAAACCAAACCGAGCCAAACGTTTATTACTCGTTCACCCCTTAGTGACCCGAGCCCTCAATTCAGGCGAGCCCAATAAATCCACCATAATGAAACTGAACTACCTTTTGGGTAATTTATTCCATCACAAGTTAAAGAAGTTTGAGCGTTAGGTTTTGGATCGAAATCTCTCATTCCCTGTTTAGCTGCAAAAAAACCTCCCCGTCCACTCTTTTGTTCTCCCGTCAGTATTGTTGTGAATAGCTTAAGGTAAACGCGAAGCCAAATTCTCAACACTATTTTTTAAGATTGATATTTTTTACGCGTTGTATTCCGAACGGAATAAACCACCGAGCGCTTGACCGAGATGTTTTTATCAGCTTTTGATGGAGAGAAATCATGATCTGTACCAAAGCCACCCACAGTAAAGGCCGGATCAGCTTTGCCTTCCACAATGATCCGCTAGAAGGCGCCACAAATACCGACGCGACAAGTTTGCCAAGTGGCGTCATCGGTTGACAGAATTTGGAACCCTCGTCGGTTAGTTTGAAATTTCTCCGCATGGTGTAGAGATGGCAGCACCTAGCAAACTTGCGTTTCCTTCTATATGTCAATGGTTGATTTTACGTGCCTATTTTGTCTTGATCTGATCCGGCCTTTACTGTAGGTGGCTGTGTCTGTAGGTGCGGGTCCGAAAAAAAGAAGCCAAAAAATGAGGCAAAAAAAGCCAAAGATCCGGATGGGGGGGGGGGGTCCTTGAGTCGCCCCTGATGAAAGACAATGAGTGAATGAATTCAACATGCATCTGACCGTACCTTACCCGTGATTCACTCCCGATCGCAGCCAGTATCGAGTATGCTGAAAAAAATCCATCATCCAGTATGCTGAAATCGTATACCCAGTAAGCTGAAAATAAATATTCGACTGGTGCCTAGATTCGAATCAGCGTCATGACAATCATAGCTAAACAATTACTGACAGAACATGGAAGTTAAAACTTAGTACAATTCACTTAAGGTGCATTTTACATACAAGTCAGCTGAGTTGGACGGTGCCCCCATCATATGTTAAGACCAAGGTTGGCCGATTTAAACCCGTTGGATTTAAAAACAATGATTAAAATCAGCTTCGTTTTAAATGTGCGGTTTACCTAATGAGGACAACAGAAATCAACTTTGAAAGTTGCTTAAATTGATTAATTTTCATTTCTGTACATAAGGAATTCAACAATGTGTTAGTTCTGTTGGAATTTTTAGGTGTAAAAAATAATAGTGAAACTGCAGTTGCGAAAAAAAAACCTAGAAAACCCAACGGGAGGGTGTGTGGGTGGGAAAGAGTGGCAAAAACCGATACCGAAACCACTGTTGTGTGGGCATATAAAACCGAAATCGCGTAAAAAAAAAAAAAATGAAACCCACCCATCCCTTAGCATTGGTTTGAAGATAGTTATTGTTGTAATGCAACCATTTCGTAAAGTGAAATCGATTACTCATTAGTAAATAATATGATTCGCTTTCATCGCAAAATGGACCTAGGAATAGTGCAGAAGTCATTTCACCACGAACGAATCGAACACGCATGCAAGATGGCGGATGCTGCCGAATCGCCGATATAGCAACATGCAAAATAATGTCACTACGAAAAGTGATGTCAAACTGTCACTATATTTTAGCTTTCTCAAAACTCTTGTAAAAGTTGTATTTATGCTTGACGTATTTTTTAGTAATCGGGTAATTTGAAAGTAGTATTTTGCACAGTTCGTCTGACCATGGTCAGTAAACTATCAGGCCCGACCTAAGAATATTAGGAGGGTAGACAAAATGGCCGCCACGACTAGCACGTTTCTTCAAGGCCGAGGTCCGTTCGGAAATTGGCCAAGCCAATCGCATCTTTGTACCGTGAGTCGCGGCACCGATTGGCAGCTTCAGGCGGTGTTCAAAATTATAATTTTAACTTTTACGTAGATTTGCGTGGTAAATTTTTATTCCCTACAAAACAATTTATTAATACCGAGTTTTTAAAGTTGTCACTCAGCCACAGTTAAGCTATTTTTCTGTGCATGCAACAAAAAGCGACATTTTCCTGTGTCCACAAAGTGTTGCGAGGGAAGGAAAGCCCTTCGACTGACAGAAAGCAGCAACAAAACAAATCAATCGCATCATTTGCGCGTTCGGCAGCCATATTGCCCAATCCAGCCGCGTATGCTATTTGTCATACAAGATTCGGTGTTGTAACAGAGCCTTGGTCTGTGTCTTGTAATCGAAACCAAGATTAGTTCCACCATGGTTTGGCAATATGCGCTGTTTGCAATGCTATTGCCGGGGGGGGGCGCGCCCCCCCCGCCAGTTCCGCTCACACGATGGCGCCACCAGCAATTAAAGTAAGGGGCGGCGCCAAATTAGTATGACGGTGGGAAGGAAAACGATGCGCCGATTTCTATTTTCGTGCTAGAATTCAAAACGTTTGTCAACAGAACAAATTCCTTTACATATGAATCGTGCAACACTACAGGCTTAACGTCTGGATACACGAGAATTCTCACGAAATGATCGGCAGTTGACAAAAAACTATTTCGGATTTAGAGCTTTACTTTGTACCGGTTAGTTCTTCTATTTACATCAACAAACGAGCGGTCACATTGAAATGCATGCACGCATCTGACAACTAACACTACACCGCCAATGTATTAACTCCTTTTTTTTTTTCGTAATCCAGGATTTACACACGCTTTGGGGACACGTGTTATGTTATTGAAATGTAAACAGTTTTCGCCTCGCCCTGCTTTGATTGTCGAAAGTAATAGAACTACCGAAATCGCGAGATGGCTTCTATCGATTTAGCAGTTGGCGAGTCCCAACAGTTTTTCGTGTGAGTTTGTGGTTAATTTTAGACACGTGGGACTAAACTCGTCTGATTTTACTTAACTTGTACTAATTAAAAAAAAATTAAACGTGTAATTTCAATATTTTATAATTATTTTGTTTGTTTGCCTTTCGGGCAGCTGAATTGAATGGCTTGCCTGCGGTACTTGTTGTGCCTAGCAACCAGTTGGCGAGAATGTGAATGATGCGTTGCGTTGCGAACCGTGTTTTTAAATCGTTTTTAAAAATACTTCTACCGAAGTAAACATTTTTTCACTTCACTATGTCATGAAAGGAATCATAAATTATCTTTCTTCATTGTTAAAATTATTTTATTTGTTGTACATAGCCATAACAACGTCTTGAAACGAGACCGTATCACATCATTCCCATTGAATCCAATGCTAATGCGCCGATGAGCTCGATCCGATCGTGTTTGCAGCACGCTCTAGTGACAGGACCTGTCCCTACCCCAAACTCGTAGTATAGAACTGCCAAACCATATGATTATATGGAAGCATCCTTATCGAAACCAAAACTGGGCTCGAAATAAATCCAGCGCCGTAGCTTTTGCCTTTGCCGCTAGTGGCGCTGGTGTGGAATAAAAATGGCGATGTATTAGGAATTTGATTTTCCGGTTCTGCTAAACGGTCTGAAAGAAATCGCCGGGACAGACAAGACAAGAGAATTTCAAAATCGAGCAATGAAACATCCGGATTATAGACATTTGAATTTTTCAAAAATTTGATTTTAATAACAAAAAAAAAAAAGAAATTCCAATTTAAATCAAATCTGACTTTGTTTTGTGAAAACAAATCATGATTTTTTTTTGCCGAAATTGGCTAGCAAAAATTTTTCAAGTGCCATAGCTATAACGTTTAGTTTTAACTCCAAAATGTCATTAAGAAAAGCGCCGTTGTCAAAAATTGGAACAAACAGACACACGACACAAACATGATTGCCTATTCAGTCAAGCGGATTGCATCTCCCAACTGAATGCTTTTAGGGTAAAACCATTGCTATGGTAGCTTAATAAAAATGCAATTTGTTTTTGGAAGTTTCGGATTTCCCTGCTTGGATTACAATATTATGCAGATGTAATAAAAGTTTCTTTCCATGATTTGATGTCTCGTGTTTCATTGGTGGAAGATGTCGGGTCTCCGAACCCAAACGGACAGCGGGAGGGGGAGGATTGTGTTCGTGATACGTAGACGAGGGAGACAGAGAAAGACAAGGAGAAGGGGGTGGGGGAATGTAGAGCGGTGGGAGACCTGAATTTATTTGATTGTGGGATGTTTTAACTCAACTCCCTGTTGTAGGCTACACGCATTTTCGCAAACTCAAGAATGTGAAAGAAAACGTCAAAATACCAGGGGCACCTGGTTGACTTTGGTTTTTTATTGCCTGACCGAAAATACACATAATAATAATAAATTAATTTATACAGGAAAGAAACTGTACCGGGCAGAGAAGGGAGCGCATCCTCCAGTTATACCCAATCCGAAATTAAAAGAGCAGCTAACATGAATAAAACGATACAATAAAGACATAGAAAAAAAGAAATAAAAATGCAGGTTAAAACACTCTTAGTCAAATGCACAAACTTAAAAACACGTCTTGAACCTGGAGAGATTGACCTCCTCCAGAACTCTCTTAAAACTACTCAAGGATCGTGCCGAGACCACCCCACATGGCAGAGAATTCCAAATGGGCACAACACGGTTAGCAAAAAAGTGTTTGCAATTTTCTCCATTAAATGAGCCATGCCTTAGTTATAAAGGATTGCCCTGGATTTCTAGCATTTTCCTCCTCCTCCAAAGCTGTTACTCTAGAGATTAAAGTTATTGAGCCCCGTGCGCATCCTACTGCGCACCTCTCCACTATAAAAGCGTTGCGAGCGAATGTATGTCATAATTATTTTATTCCTATAGTGCCCAAGTGGTGACAGAGAGGAGGTAGGGTGGGTTAAGGTAATATGTATTTTCGGTTAGGCAATACCGAAACACCCTGGTATTTTGATGTTTCTACATGCGGCGAAAATATACATTACTTGGAATTCTAGCATTCCAGTAGACCTCGTCACAGCAGCAGAGGGCACCACCTGACGGGTACCCTAGGGTTGCATGCAGGCTCCCACAAAAAGTCATTGGCTTCGCAAGCAAATCGTTGGCGAAAGTTATAGTTGACAGCAGAAACAATTTTAATTACTTAAGGGGTTGAAGAAGACGACTGGTTGTGATGAACAGCCCCAGTCGATAACATTCAGTGGCTGTGAAGACATGTCCCGATGGGATGTGAAAGCGTTTCTCATTGCCGTAGCTCAGACGACAATTGAGACAGAACGCGACTGTGGAAGGTCCAGTACGTGGTAATGGCTCTAAGGTCGTGGGTGGTAGCACAGTCAATGTTGAAGGCTTCGTAAGGGTTAGAACGATCGGTCCTATCTAGGTTGTGATCAGACATACAGATGTTTCCCCAAATCCCCATAGGACTTGGCGAAAGAAGGAAGTGCAAGGAGCTACATCAAGAATAGTCTGCCGCCTGTCCCTCACAGAAAAGTCTATAGGATAGAAACAGGAATAAGACGTCGCTCTGACATATCCCGTAGGACGTGGGAAGAGTCGTAACGGCGAAGGAAAGGATCCTCACAAGGTTTGAGAAATGGCCAGCCAGGGCGAAGGGCAAAGCTTGTAACCTATTACAGCGAATGCTATAGTTGCAAGCGAGATGAAGAAGACTGTCATGCAGGCAGATGGCAGGGGCAATCAGACGAGAGTGGTTTGCAAGGTGACATCCCGAAGCGAGTGTAGAACCGTGGCTGGAGAGGTTCTCTTTGGAACTACCTGCAAGCGATAGGTCGTTCGCCCTCGAAGGATTCGATCAGAGTCGAAAATGAAGCTTGAAAATGGTGGGAAAGCCTGAACAATAGACGAAAACGATGGAGACTTCCAGGTCTTCCTAGAAGAGGTTATTGAGGAAAACCTTAGAGCAGGGGGAGAGATGGTCTTGAATTGACTCGCAATCAGACACCGACAAGATCCCGGATACTACTTGATTGTAGTAGATCTGGTTTGGGTTGAAATCTGGACAGCTGAACTGGTGATGCGTGATGCCCGTTCCATAGGAACGGTTGCTGTTGCAAAGAGTCTGAGATGCTGACCAAGGAAAGGCCACCCCTCCCCTACCTTCCGGCGCCGTCGGTCGGGGAGGCGGGTAGGTAAAGGGCGAGTGTGCTTAGTGAAGACCAAAGGCAGGGGTAGACGGAAGTAGGGCAGGACAGGAGTGAGAACGACAAACGAAGTGGTAACCCGAGTTGCTGGAGTAATCCAGAAACAAGAGACCAAGATGATTCTGGAAGCAGCCGAACGGCCAGATGTTGAGGTGGGTGCGAACAAGCTATAGCTGCCGAAGGCAAAGGAAGACAAGGCCAGACCACCGGGGAAAGACTTTACAAAGGCCATGGCAGGTGATTGTGGGATGCTAGACAGGAGACAATAATAAATCTGCGAACTGGTTAGTTGAGACAAACGCACAATGCTCTGCTGAGTTAGTAGAAAAAAACCCTGCCTTGGGTAGCTGGAGACGTTGCCTATTGTCGTCTATTGTCTACCAGTGTCGAGGGCAAGCTGTTCGAAACAAATGGTGACAGCAGGATCCTTTCGAAGAGAGCGATGCGGCTCGGAGGAGTTCAACATGTGGTCCATTCCGAAGGCCCAGCTGAAAATTTTGGCAGAGTCCTGGAACGTGGAGGAGAAATCTTCGCACAGAGTAGCACTCAAGATTAAAAGCTGCCATTAACTCTCAAGCGTACTGAAGGCGGTCGACTACCGAAGGGGAGGCCAATCCATCCGGTTTAGCAGACGAGAAAGCGAAGCAGCGGTCGGACGGAGCTGATGGCGACGCACGACTTGTGTGTACCAGCTTGCTGGTGCTGATGATCGATGGTGGAATGCACGACCGAATGTGACCGTTGTAGAGGGACAGGAAGTCATCGAGCAACAAGGGGAGTGCATGGACGATAGATGAGGGGCGAAGGGCTCCCCGAGGTGATGCAACAACTCATGAATGCAAGACTGGTTCAACAACTCATTCATGAATGCAAGACCGGTGCAACAACTCATTCATGAATGCAAGACTGGTGCAACAACTCATTCATGAGTGCAAGACTGGTGCAGCTGTGGACACGAACCCTTTAGAGGGGACAAACAGTGGTATAGCCGCAGAAGTACTGAAGTTGGATTCAAAGAATGGCCCAAGAAAAAGGATGAAGGCGCCGACGGAAAGACAGGGTTCCCACTAAATTTAATTTCCCTGAGGTCTCCAGGTTTGCCCGATAGTTGAGGTCAATTTCCAGTATATTTACCGTAATTTCGGGAAGGAACCTTTTTAACACATTTGACCAGTTTTAATTGTTTATTGGGTTTACACAGTACAAAAGAGTATACCCAGTTATAATGAACTTTTAGGCCTAACATTACAGTTTTTAATTACGTGTGTTTATTACGTAGCTAGGCCTAGGCCTATGACAAGTTTGGATGCGTTTTGGTTTGTTTACAAGGTTTTGCAGCTCTGATGATTAACCTCCAAGTCAAGCTTGTTTTTTTTTCCCCGGGTTTTTCAGGTTTTTTTGTGAAAAATCGGAGCATTCCATGAGTTTTCCCCGAGTTTCAAACGTTGGCAAATAAATAAATAAGAAAAAAAATAGCAGTAAAGGTCACTGGCACCGACTTGGTTGGGACTAAATTTGACTCACGAATCGGAATTGATCTTAATGAAATTGCTCCTCAATGGAAATTAGCGAAAGTGAAAACGGTCTTAAAGGGGGATTGCCACCACATGACAAGCTACAGCATCTAGTCATTTACCGCTGTCTACTTTTGTCTTCCCATTACTTTCAACAACCGAAGGCGGGAACAGAGAAATATTTTTTTTTAAAACAAATTAGCCGCGTGCTTCCTTAATCACTGAGTGTAAAGTTAGTGCGTGCAGGAAATTCGTATAATGGATTTTCGTCTGACTGGAAATTCGTATAATGGAAAATCGTTTAACAGGAAATTCGTATAACGAAAAATCGTCTATTGTCCCCGCCTCGCTCGCGCTGCCGCGCTTGCTGCGGCTGTACATATAACATCAGAAACCGCAGTTAGACGTTTATCCATTATACGATTATCCATTATGCGATATTCCGTTTAGACGATTTTCCAGATTTTTCATTTATCCAGATACTAGACAATTATCCTATTAGACGATTTTCCAGTTAGACGTTCGTCCGACGCCCCCCCCCCCTCCCAATGGGCTTTACTTCTGTAAACCTTCCTGTTACTTAACTAAATCTTGATATTACTCCCCTCCCCTCCCCTCCCAACAAAAATCCGCTGACCTTCTGTGGAGCAATCCTGTAGGGGTATTTGGGTATGTCTCTCAATATCACATTTCCCTACTACTACTTCTTGGGTGACTAGACACCTTTTAACTTGCAAGTAGCTCGATGCCCAACTAATTGACTTAAATATGCCTACCCATCACTCAAATTGAACGCAGTCTTATATATTTAAAATATCCCACGTTTGCACTCTGCAGCACTATACACTACACACTATTATTTTAAAACATTTCTTCTCAGTCTAAAAAACTGTAAAACTTTGCAGTTCAGCTAAAAAACTCTAAAACTGCTTTCATTAGATATGTCTAAATAAAATGTTTATTTTAAACCACTTGTTTTACGGCGTATTTAGAACAATTACACAAAAATTTGTCAGAAAGATAAAATCGCACTTATTCCGGTATTGTTCCAAAAAGGTAAGCTACCATTAGGGATCGGCCGATATGATTTTTACCGATCCGATCCGATCTTAACGATACCGATGCCGATGTTGATACCAATAATTAAAAAAAAAACTTAAAAGCTTAATTTCCATACAAATGCAACTTCAGTTTCTTGTTTTGGGTTCCAACTACTGAGATTATCCAAGAAGTTCTGTGCAGCAATGACAGTATTTTTACTCTTATTCCTATACTTATGGCTTCAGTACATCCATCTTCTCAGTCAGATTTTGAGTTGGTCGTTGTAAACCTTAAGAGCGTCGGAACTATCATGTGGTACATTTTCATTACAAAATGAGCAAATGGCTTTGCTTTTCTCACTTGGTTGTTGCTTTTGCCGCGCTAGGTATCACGTTTTGCAGGGAAAACGGTTTTGTTTCTTGCCATAACGAATATCTGTACCGTTAGCCTTACAGGGGTCCGATACCGATATGGCAAAAAAAAAGATAACTACATATTATAACGATACCTATATCAATATCGGACTATCCCTAACTACCATGACGGTTAGCACGACTGTCTCACGTGCAAGAAGTCCCTTGCTCAAGCCTGCCCTCCACCCCTGGTACTTTCGGGAAGAGAAGGCGCCTCGTGCTCTTGTCGATTGTGGCATGTCGATTGTGGCTTTCGTTCGACGCATGATCTTGCCCCCTGTATAAGTATAAGTTTCATCAAGAATTTATAGGGTTGGGAGAATTTGTGACCGAGACCCATACTGCAACGTCTTAGATACATTTGTATTAATTAGTTCAGTCTTAGTTTATAGAGGGCGCCATGTGTTTTATGTGGAAACTTCTACTCATATTTTGGACTAAAATTAAACTAAACTAAGCGAAACTAGCTTGTATTTAATTATTATTTAGCCTAGCTTAGTTGTAATTTAGTTTACTTTAGATTTGGGCTGAAAAATGAGTAAAAATTATCAAATGGAACACGTGGTGCCCTCTGAAAACTCGGACTGAACTAATGGGGACGAATCTAACATGTTTCAATAGGGACCTTTTAGAGTTACAAATTCTCCTCCCAAACCCTATAAATTCGTGGTTTCATATGTGGTATCATGACTACACTATTTTTATTGCTTAACAAACGGGGTTAAGAGCAAACGAGACGATCTGAGCGTATGCAGACTGCAGAAGCACATTCGCTTAGGACAGCAATATTTTTAAACCACCTTAGAAAAAAGGTTTTAAACAAAAAGTTAAAGAAAATTCAAATAACACCGAATTAAAAAAAAAAGTTAAATTTTAACATATCCAAATAGCATAGACCTGGATTTCTGTCGGAATGACAAACAGTAACTAGTTTTGTCAACAGATGGCGCAGAATCTGGGCACCAGTATACAATCCATACGCAGTTTTTGGATGCCGTCAAATACGGCCGCATGGCAAAAGGGATTATGGCAAACGGGAAATTTGGCAAACAGAAAATCCAGCAGAAAAGGGGAAGTGCATAATTTCGAGCAAACAGGAAACTGCTCCAGGGCTGGGACGATTGCCATCAAATCGGTCGTCAAAAGAGATTATGGCAAACGTACAGTAGTCCCTTCTGGTGTCATGGCTTCAGCTGGGAGCGCGACAAATCTCCAGGTATTACTTCGATCCCAGTGTGACGAAACAGCGATATAGATATCGGTCGAATCCTGCAGCAGGGTTGGCAAATATCATGATATTTATATAAAGTAACAAAATATCGGACATTTATGATATATATCAAGTTTTTGATACATATTACGATTTTTTTAACCAGACAGAAATTATCGTGTGTGTACTATTTTCAGAGTGCAGACTATTGATATTAGCATTAACAATAATCAGGCTAGAGCCTACTAACAATCCCTTAGGTCTACTTTACTTTTGAATTTCAAGTTTTTAGCATTTGCAAAATTTATTTATTTACTATTTTATTTCCAATGTACTGAGCACCTAACTAAACCACTTTTTTTGTCCTTGGAAAACGACACAAACAGATTTTAACTATTTAAATCTTTGAAGGATGGGAGGTTTCAGTTTCGATAAGATCCTACCCATTAGACACATGCTTTGCCAGTATAATTTTACCCATTTTCAGAAATGGTTTAAAAATAATATACAACGCATTGTTGTAAGATTTTGACTATTATTAAGTAATAAGAAATAACTAATCTCACCAGAATTTTAACAAGATGAAGATAGAGACCATGGTTGCCAGCAAAAACAGCTTTTTGCCGTATTTTCCAGTTATTGCCAGCTAAACCTGGCAAAAACCAGCAAGCTGCTTCATACGCTCATTTTCACAGTAAAAGATATTCAGAATATTCGAAATTGCTTGGAAACCTTGAATTCTTCAAAACGATCATTTATGCCAAGCTACCCACTACACGGAGCAAACCCCGGGTTGACTATATATTGGAAAATATAGTCCAATGCCAATGTTTGACGTCAAAATTGTTAAATGCCAAATTGGACGGTAAAAACCGTGGTAAAAAATGCAGGTGGCAAAAAGCTGCCAACCCTGATAAGAGACAAAATGTTGATTTTGCCTTGTGTGATTTGTGCGATATATATCAATGGATAAATATGTGATATATATCATGATATTACAAACAAAAACATCAAGTGTACCGTAAAAAAGGGGGATATATGATTGAATTTTCACTTGTTAAAATGAACACGGATAAAAATTGATGATTTTTAATTGAAATAATAAAATATACAATTGAGAAAATTCCATCTGTTTAGGTGCTGTTGTGCTTTACGTTTTATTTTTATATATTTTTTCTGAAACCGTGTCACACAAGAACAAGAACAAGAACAACACCAACAAGAAGTGAACAGTTTTCAAATTTACGTGTGGCTCCCTACGTTTACTCTTGTACGGAATTGCACAAAAGTTGGTGTAAAGTTAGGAAAAGCTGTGGCCAAGTTTGGTCGAAATACAGGGTGTTCGGAAATTGGTGTCAAATATTTTGAGGGTCCGCTGTGTGATCAAAGATAAGAAGAAAAAGTCCTATAAACATGGGTCCGGAAATGCACCAGTCTTTAGTTACAGCCGCCCCCCAGGTTTGGGGTAAACAGTTCTTAAATACCTCGTAATGATTCACCGTTTCCATTCCAAACTCAGGATATGTGCCATATCATACCTGGTATTTCATACTTCATAATACAGTATTGGGTCGCACAACTTATCAGAGGGAGAGGTAATTTTCTTATGGGGGGGGGATCAAACGTGGGGGAAGAGAGGAGTAACTGCTTTGGTCTTGTACTTTAATGAAACAAATTGTAGAAAAAACACATCGTGTGATTGAAAACAATCGAAAGTAGTACTGTACTTTCTTTCATTACGTGTAAAGACCAAGTAGGTTACATCGTTTTCCAAGTTTGTGCCCCCCCCCCTCCAAAAAAAAAACAACTACTGTACGTACATCTCTGTGGAGAGCACCAAACATTATCAATCGGGTATCCTCGCCATTAAAAGTGAGGGATTTAATGTGTTTGTTTTCTACTCTTCAAGCAAAGAAGCTTAAAACGTAAAAGTGGGGGAATCCTTAGAATTCGGATGATCACTTGTTTCATTGGCGAGAACAACATTACTGTATTCAACCCACACATTTGAATTTGAATTTGAATAAGTTGTGCGACCCAATACTGTATTATGAAGTACTGAAATACCAGGTATGATATGGCACATATCCTGAGTTTGGAATGGAAACGGTGAATCATTACGAGGTATTTAAGAACTGTTTACCCCAAACCTGGGGGGCGGCTGTAACTAAAGACTGGTGCATTTCCGGACCCATGTTTATAGGACTTTTTCTTCTTATCTTTGATCACACAGCGGACCCTCAAAATATTTGACACCAATTTCCGAACACCCTGTATATTGAATAGAAACGGAGAAATTAATAGTTTTAGTTTTGCTGGAGAAAGGACTTCAAATCATATATATACGGCTATCGCCGTGTATGATACATCAGGTGAATGTCGGCGAACCGTACCGAAAAATCCAACATAAATGATCTCAAAAATCGTCCGTTGATCATGCACATTCAAGATCAACCAATCGTTACCGTCGCTCAAAAAGAATTTGAAAGAAACTCAGTTATTCACACGCCAAGTCAAAGTCACTGTGTTCATTCCAATACACCGAAGATTTAAACTCCGGTTCAAATTCATTTCTAGTCCATTTCGCTTCCACCAACACCCAACAAAAGCATCTTTTTTTTTCTTATAACATTCTGCGTCAACGAGCCTTTAACCTTCCCAACATCCTCTCGAAAAAAAGCAATACACACAGCTGCTCATGCGCACTAATGACCTCCTCCCCAAGCCTCCTTTAAGAACGGCAGAAAGTCGTATAGTTGTATATAAATGTAAAATAAGTAATAAGCTTTCTTGCTCAATAGACGTGAAAAATTCCCCCGAGTGGGAACTGTGCTTCAGAAAATCTCAAAAGGACTGCGTCGAGTTCATTAGGAGACGAAACGAGTGCGCCGAAGTCAGGTAGGCTACGTTTCCCTTCCCCGTCCCCTCCCCTGCACTTCCGTTTTGAATGGAGGGCGATCGCGGGGACAGTAGGGGCGAAACGCGTTAATGAGCCTGTAAAACGAAACCCAACCCAGCCGACCACCCACCTCCGTTCTATTTAAATCCAAAGTGGCCGATTATGGTCGACGACACTTCATTTGACTATGAAACAAATCTATGGAAGCGGCCGGAGAGAAGTCATTAAAAGTGAATATCAAGTAGCTAGCGTTCTCTGGAAGGGTAGGCCTTTGAAGTGAAAGGAAATTAGTACCGTGTTTGCGCGTCGGTGGTGCTGCTAATGTTAAAGGTGCCTATTTTCTTTGCCTTCTATCCAGAAGTAGCCTAACACCAAAGGGAGCATAGAGTTTAAAGGTGCATTCCCCTCTGCCCCATAACAGCCACGCGCAGATCGCCACCGCGCATGTTACCATCGCATCGTTTCGCGAGACTCGGCGTAGTAATACAAGGTCAACTGCGGCAACTACTATGGCAGTCGACCTTGGGCGTAGTACACGAAACAGCATGAACACAAAAATAAAATTGTGTCGTCGCAAACTGGAAAGATTTTCGTATTTTAATATCACACTTTTATAATATTTTCTTTGGCTTTTAGATTTTTGATCTCATGGTAATTATTAGCGACACACGATTAAAAATTAGTACATGCACACACACAGATGGTTATTGTAAGCGCGCAAAGGATCATATAATCGCAGGATGCTTTTAAATTACTTCCCGATATCCAACAGAAAATCTCCTAGACGCCACATTTTAAAACGGATTTTTACAAGGCAAAGACCAACGGTAAGTAAATAGATTTTTGGGGCCGTACTTGATGTGGAGGATCGAGAAAAATGACGATAGGAGGAATGTACCTTTAATATTGAGAATTTTTGTTTCTTTCTGTAAAACGAGCACCATGCCTACTACACTGAAAAGACCTAACCAGAGCTTTCTGCTTCAGTAACTACACAGATCGAAGCTTTCCTCGTTTCTGAATGGCCGCCGACAAACAAACCACTGATCTGTACAGTACACCTCACTTAGAGGACGCGATTTCGTTTTCATTCTCATTACGAAAATGACGTCATCTTCGTTAATCATCGAATTTTTACGGAAACACGAAGATGCTTCTTGGCAAAGTTCATGCTATAGTTATGCACGTATTAAGGCAATGAAGTTACTTTCGTGAATTGTCGAACTTTTACGGAAACACGAAGATGTTTTTCGGATAGGGTATGTTTAATGTGATGTAACAGCGGCATTAAAATGTCGTTTAGGCCTAATACGAAACACCTGCGCCGAAGCAAACGAAATTACAGGTTGGTTGACGAAATGTGATACAAGCCATAATATCGCTATGGAGGCAAACACCTAATCTTGACATCGTTAACATCTCGAAACTAAACATCGTGAATCAAAATTACTTCGTAAATCGAAATCGAAACCGTAAAATGAAATTAGGCTACTTCGGGGAATCGTTTTGCGGAAAGAAAAACAAAATTCTCAAACCGAATCCCACTTTTGCTTCTACGAAATCGATAATTTGTGCGACTTTTTAGCACTCAACTCCTTTCCAACAAATTTCCCTCGACCTTCGGTTTCGGGAAATTAAATCTGGAAAGGAGTTTCGTGCTAAAAACACACAAATTATCGATTTCGTAGAAGCACGAGTGGTATTATAGCCAATAATTTTTCTCCTTCACGATTTATTTGTTCGGAAATAAAAAAAAACAAAGCCATCGAAAAACGAGTGACAGGGGAAAATACTGCATACTTTGTATTTGCAAACTAGAATAGAGCTGTAGTTGTAACGCGAACACCACACTGCATTAAAACAAGGTGGAGGGACTATAATATAAGGCGAAAAAATCATCTGAGAATTTTCGTTTTCAGTTTCCGCAAAACAACTGCACCATGCTCGACTTACACTGAAAGACCAGACACCTTTCTACTCGGTAAAATTATACATATAAATCAAAGCTTTAACCGTCGCTGATTGCTCACCGACTTATAAACCACAGATATGCACAGTACATTTCACTTAGAGGACACGGTTTGTTTTCATTCTCGTCATACTGGGACTTTCACGGAAACACGAAGCTGATTCTCGTCAGAATTTGGAACTTTACGTTTAACTTCGTTTAAGAGCGGCATAAAGGTGAGGTTTAGGCCTACTTAATACGAAATAACAACGCTGAAGCAAATGAAATTATACGTCGGTAGGATAACTCCACTTCTTTCCAGTAACTCGACCTTCGATCTCGGGGAATTATGTATTAAACAGGGTGGAAAACCAAATGGGCTGGAGAAAGGTTAAACAAATATACGGACGCAAACCTATTCACGTTGTCTTTTGGACTTAAAGTCAAATTGCCATTGGCAAATTTGCCAAAGGTCAAAGGCAAAGGTCAAATTGCCAAAGGCATAAGTCCTACCGCTGAACCGTACTGATACGACCTCAGTATGGCTCAGTGGTAAGACCGTGTCAGTATGTCACAGCGGTAGGACTCCCGCCGTTGGTTTCAGAGGTTGTGGGTTCAATTCCCTGCACAGGTAATCTGACATTAACGTCCAAAAGACTACGTAAATAGGCTTGTGTCTGTATTTATTGAATTAAAGGAGCATTCCTCCCAATGCCATTTTCTCGACCTTCCACATCAAGTATGGCCCCAAAGTTCTATTTACTTATACCGAGTCAATCCCTTGCTAAACATTACGAGATTTTCTTGCCTAGGAGATTTTCTGTTGAATATTGGGAACTAATTTAATAACATCCTGCGATTATATGATCCTTTGTCCGCTTACAATAACCATGACGTTTCATCCGTGTGTGTGCATGTACTAAATTTTCGTCGTTTGCTAATAATTACCATTAGACCAAAAATCTAAAAGACTAATGAGGTAAAAATTAAAATTATTTATGCCAATAGATCACCGAAGAAAAATTATACGATACAAGCCTAAAAAATTATAAAGTTTGAAGTTAAAATAAGATAATCTTTCCGGCGTGTGACGACACAATTTTTGCATTCATGCTGTTTCGTCTACTACGCCAAAGGCCAACTGAGTTAGTAGCTGCCTTCCTCTGCGAGGAACGCAGGTACAATCTTAGTTGGCCTTGTATTACTACGCCGAGTTTCGCGAAACGGTGCGATCGAGCTGCGCGTGGCTGTTATAAGGCAGGCGGAATGTACCTTTAAATATTGAAAGGAGTTTCGTGCTAAAACACACAAATTAACAATTTCATACAATCACTTGGAGTATTACAGCCGATAATACCACATTATATACGTGATATTATAATTATACAGCCCGACATTACCATATTATATATGTCAACAATTATACTCATTGAGTTTTACCGCTGTAAGAATCGTGAACAAACAAAGTTCCTCGCCTATTTACTTTCATCACGTGATTAAACATGGCGTACAACCATCAACTGGAGTTTATGAAGAGTTGTTTTTGAAAGAGAAGTGGTTGGTTGACAATACGAAGTCTCTGTCCTAGCACGTCATGAATTAAAGCACCCAACTTGACGAATTTTTTTCCATAAAAAAATCCACCTTCAAATTCGTATAAAAGCCCTGAATTTCGTTTGATGATATAGCTCGGTTTTGAAAACAGTGACAGACTAAAGGGTGACACGATAATCGGCAATTCGATAATTTCGCATTAAAAATTTTCGTCGATTATCGTATCGCATTTTTTCTGATATATCGAATTATCGCGCAAACCCCGATGCTCAAATAGTCATATCTCGGAAACCGTAATAGCTAGAAACTTGCGGTTTGCGGCTTGCGTGCGGAATTACAAGGGGCTTTCCAGCTAAGTGTGCAATACTATTGCTAGCCAGTTTAGCCCATTTAAGAGTTAGTTTAATGCAAGGAATATTTAAGCATTAGGTATCTGCTAAATTGTTCCTACGTGGCGAAGAAGTGGTGGACAATAGCTAGTGCATTTTCATGTCTGCTCGCCTATAATGGCGAGTGCCCACACAATTCGCATTCGGTAAGGTTGCACTGTTGGTTTCAGTCAACTTTTTTTTTTAATTAACAAAATTTAAATGGTTAATGCAGGCTCAAAATATGTTTTTTTCGAGATATTATCGATTATCACGATAATTTTAAAAAGTTTTGTCGGGATGAACAATTTTTGTATCGTGCCACCCCTACAACAGACACACACAAAGAAAAAAAAACCCATTCTGAAATTTCCCAAAAACAGACTTGTAAAAACGACATTTATATTCACTGGGGAACAAAATGCAACAAATAAATGAATTCGCTAACTGCCTTCTTTCTATTCGGAACTCGATATCGTTAACATTCCACGATCAACTGTTACGATTATACGATTGTATCAATTTTTTTTATCTCCACGATGTTCGGATGGAATGCCAGAAAATGGAACCATTTGTGCAATTTTATGTATCGAAAGAAACATATTTTACAAAATAAAAAATGTAAAAAGGAAATTATGAATGGCAACAATTTTGGTTCTTCAATTCATTAACGTTTAATGAATGAGTATTTTAATTTTGGGAAGAAGAGTCTTGCTTGAGAAAAGATACATGAATCGGAAGTAAAAAATTAATTTTTAGAACTAGATATACCCATAATGAACCTTCGAAAATTATTTTGCAGGCATTCTTTTGTTTCCTGACGCAACAAGTAAGGCCGCCCGCGCACTGAGCGACTTCGCCGCGCGGCCAGGTCGCTTCAGCCAATGAGAATGCTTACCGTTTATGTAACAACACGCACTAATCATTTTTATTGGCTGCAGCAACCTGGCCGCGCGGCCAAGTCGCTCAGTGCGGGGTCGGCGTTAGTGTCCCACAATAAATGTGTGTTTTTACTCGGAAGTAAAAAATTAAATTTTAGAACTAGAGATATCCAAAAGAGAACCTTCGAAAATTATTTTGCAGGCATTATTTTGTTTCCTGGTGCAACAAGTTAGTCCCACAATTAATGTGTGGCAAAAATTAAATCTTATTGAAAATGTATGATAATTGCGGGCAACTTGTTTCATCAGAAAACTAAGATGTAGTTTACTACCGAAAGAGAAATAAACTTGTGAAAACGTAAGAAACATAAATAAAAAATTAAACAAAATGCCAAGCGCCATAAACTAGAGTAAAATTTACTAGCGTAAAATTTCAGAATAAAATTTAGTAGCAGTAGGCAAATAACGAATTTATTACAATTGAAAAATTCTGCATTTCCAAAACATATAACCAAATTTCGTGTGATCGAGCACAGGTAGGAATTAACCGCCGTACATCAATCGCGCATCTCGCAATGGTTCCTTTGGCAGTACGTAGCTCCGTAAGCAGTCAGAACTGTGAGGGGCCGATCAACATCCTAACAAAATCCCCTATCACAACTGCTGGAAACTCCATGCTGGAATGCGTACCGTATATAAGCGAAGAATGAAAGTCCGGGTGTGCGCTCGATGTACGGTACATTCTGTTTGTGCGCTCAATGCAGGTGCGCTCCACATCTACCATGACACCTTTCAAAAGTTGCCAAAATTGCTGAAAATTTGTTGTTGTGAAGGGCATCGGGGATTTGAAAAAAAACACCCTTTGCTCACTAACGGTGGGGATATCCAGTTGAGGGCTAAACTAGCCCTGGACTAGCTTAACACTGGATCTAACTAAACCTCGACCTCGGAGTTAGTAAACTTGATAAAAAAAAAAGTTGGTGATATCCATGTTGGACTAAGTTGGGGTTTTGTTAGCTCTTTACTCCTTAGACCTTGACCTTCAGGCTAAATTAGCCATGTTAATGTGTTGTTAAAACTCAGGAATAACGCTAATACTAGATGGATATCACCGCTTTTTGCAGTTCGGGGCTAACTGCTCAGTGCTAAGTTACTCCTCGACCTTCAGGCTAAATATTGCTTAGCCCTCAACTTATTTCGTGATGGATATCACCATTTTTCCTTATTACCGAGTTTAGTCAAAAGGTTAACGTTAACCCTCAACTGGATATCCCCACCGTAAGTAAGTACGCTTAGCTGAATTCTCGGATTTAAATTTTCCAGGCCTTCCAGCAAACTTTCAAAAAAAAATAGGACAACAGGAATAACAATAATAGAAATATGTTACAGTCTGACGCATGTTTTGCTTATAATATAGTTGCTTTGGTGCACTGAATTTTTCAGACCCACCTTTCTTTAATACATGGTCTTTTACAGTTCTCCGTCCGATACAGCTTTTGTGTAATAATATGCACCCTGATGTCATCAGCGCATTTGAGTCAGATTCCTCGTTCAACATCAGCGTTTCCATGAGCTGAAGTGAGGCCACATTTTGCAACTTTTACTAAGTGAGGTTACTTCTTCATTTGGCGCCTTCAGTCGAAATATTTTTTCCCAGTAAGAGTCAATTCCGGATTTCAACTTTGCTATGTTTTTCAAGTTATCAGAAATATCAGAATCAACTGAGTAACATTTTTCATTCATCTATTACCTTGTCTGTTTCAAGTGGCCGCAAGGGATGGCCCAAAATTCTAAGTATCCACTGAAGTGCTTGTTGCAGAGATTTTGCCTTCTTTGCAACCCACGAAAGCACTGAAATTCTTTAACACTGGATTGTTTAAAAGCAATATTTTTGCCAGTTTCTTGTACGCTACCTTGAAGAAGTTGCACGTCTTCGACTTCGTTATATGCAGTCAAATGGTCCAGGACGCTTTAATTTTTGGAAAATGTTTCAAAACCAATTGACATTTTTCGTTTGGCAAGAGATTCTTTTCTTCGCTTACATTTATTATACAAGAGCACTGCCTGTGGCATTCTGTTTTGGTTTCGTAAATTGCCTGTGACAATTCTGCCCTTCTGGAGCCGCCTTAATGGTACACCCGGCCTTCCTTATACGCCTTATAACAGTCACGCGCTGATCGCCATCCGCGCGTATACAACCACCAGGGTCAACTGAGATAGTAGCTGCCGCGTTCTTTGCGGCGAAGAACGCAGCTACTGTCTCAGTTGGCATTGTGCCTAATAGACGAACCAGCATGAACCCATTAATTGTGTCGTCACAAACCGGAATGATTCTCGTATTTTAACATCACAATTTATAATTTCCTAGGCTAGTGTCTTATAATTTTGCTTCGGCGATCTATTGGAATAATTAATTTTAATTTTTACCGCATTAGTCTTTTAGATATTTGATCTCATGGTAATTATTAGCAAATTAGTACATGCACACACACACACACAGTTGGTTATAGTAAGCGTGCAAAGGATCATATACGTGCGTCCCGCAGTAAATATAGTTAGCAATTATTCAACAGAAAATCTCATAGACGCCACATTTTAAAACGGATTTTTACCAAGGGATTGACTAACGGTAAGTAAATAGACCTTTGAGGCCGAACTTGATGTGGAGGATCGAGAAAAATGGCGCTAGGAGGAATGTCCTTTTAAGCCCTAAACAGACAGATGAAAATTTCGTGCGAAGCGATGCGTTATACGTGCCTACACAGGGTCAAAATTGCTGCCACTCTATAGTAGCAATTTTGACCTTGTACTCAAGTAGTATAACGCATCGCTTTGCACGAAATTTTCATCCGTCTATTGAGGGCTTGGCACACGAAAGTGTCTTCTTAAATATGATTTTCTCCTGTATGTTTTGCTACATAGGAGCCCTCCGATTTACATGGCAGCTCGCTACCATGGTTACGAACGAGGTATACATACATGTCCACACTCGTTACACTTAAAAGGTTTATCTCCGCCGTGCACAATAGCATGCACTGATAATTCTGTTTTTGCGTCTAAATGGCTTGCCATAACAGGGTTCAATAATTATTAAATTCTGAACTTCCCCGACATTAACGACGGGAAAGCCAAAGGCTCACAAGAAATAACTAAATACAGATGCAAACCTATTTACGCTGCCTTTTGGACTTATATGTCGGACTGCCTGAGCCGTGAATCGAACCAAGGACCTTTGAAACCAAAGGCCGAGGTCCTACCCCTGAGCCATACCCTCTAAAGGCCGTGTCAGTATGGCTCAGCGGTGGGACCTCGGCCTGTGGTTTCAAAGGTCGTGGGTTCGATTCCCCGCTCAGGCAGTCTGACATATAAGTCCAAAAGGCAACGTAAATAGGTTTGCATCTGTATTTAGTTATTCCCTGACATTTCTAAATTTTCCAGATGCGCCCAACGGGGCTAAACGCATTTATTTTTATCACAGATATTCGCAAGAGCTTATGATTTTATTCATGAAGTTGTACTAGCGATGGGCGATAATGAAATTTCGACTACGCAAGTATTGCAACGCCTTGATATGCGATATTTGCGACATTTCTTAATAATTATGTAGTCCAAGCTATTTTAAGTAGATCAATTGGTAATAACAGCTGTACGCATACAATAAACCTACTAACTACATAGGCTAGGCCTAGGCTTAGTTAGTGTAGAGTTAAAATAAAATTATGGAAAAAAACTTAATCTTATTTATTCAAAATAATTAAACACTTCCAAATATTTTTAAGTGTAAGATGTGAAAATGTTGATATTAATTAATCAACAGACAAGCTTTAGGTTGTAACATTAGTGCTGTTAAAATTAGCAGTAACCAGCAATTTTTCTTACCCAATGTGGAAGTCATGTTTGTTTAAAAATGTAAGGTAGATAGTTGATTAGAAATAACTTCAGAACGATTGCAATTAGAGGCTTGTGGTTTGCTGCACCATTGGAGAGCTGTCTAAAAAACGATTAAAATTATATTTGAACGACAAAATCTGTCAATATTTTGCAAAATTATCGACAATGTCGCGATTCCGATGTGAACCAGACGAAGTGAGCTCAAAGCTGCGATAATCGCGAAGCACGAAAGGTATTGCGATAACATTATCGCGTGTGTTGTATATCGCGATAATGTCGAAATCTCGCAGTATCGCCCATCCCTAGTTGTATCTAAAATTCTTGAACATATCAAAGCAGAAATTAAAGTATTTGCTGCTAGCCTAGGATTTTGTTTCTGACCCCCCTAATTCAATGGAGCTTACATATCAGACACAAAGGCATTTTTTTTTTATTTCCCTCACTGTTTTTCCAAAAAATTCTTGTTTTCCCTGAAAATTCCCTAAGATTTTGGCACTGTTTTCATTTTTCTTGCGATTTCGAGCTTTTTCAATTTTTTAAATCTTAAACCTGCATACTTTAAACATTAGAAAGTTTTCTTCAAATTCGCAAGAGCTTATGACTTTATTCATGAAGTTATACTAGCGATGGGCGATAATGAAATTTCGACTACGCAAGTATTGCAACGCCTTGATATGCGATATTTGCGATTATTGCGACATTTCTCAATAATTATGTAGTCCAAGCTGTTTTACGTTGAGCTATTGGTCATAACAGCAGTACTCCTGCAGTAAGCCTACTAACTACTTACGTTTAGACCTAGGCCTTTAGGACTAGTTAGTGTAGCGTTAATATAAAATTATGGGGAAAAAACTTATTCTTATTTATCTAATGTTGATAATTAAATCTAGGTTTTCGTCTGAAGGCCATGCCGCAATCGTTAAATTATTTAAACAGTTTCTTTTCACTGTGTATAAGCATGTGCATGGTTAAATATGACTTCGTACTAATTAAGCTTTGGCGTGTACATTCTTCACATTCGAAAGGTTTCTGCTCACAATGCACACTAAGCGTATTGTTAAAGGTACATTCCTCCCAACGCAATTTTTCTCGACCCTTGTTCTACAGTCATGGCCAAATTATTATGGATTCACCCAAAAAAAAGTATATTTTTTTCAATAAGAAGCATACATTGACTATTTAGGTTACGTAACTGATACTAAAATTAGGTATGTGTTCAACTCCATTTTAAATGGCACTGTGTGATGCTTTTTGGCATCCTAAGTGCCACCAAAAAGCTGCACTTAGTGCCACCAGCTTTCCTAAGTTAGGCACCAGAGGTCGCAAGAATCATTGCAAATGGCTGACTGCTGGAGGAATGCCTTCACCAATACTGGTAAGAATTTTAAGCTGCTTCCCTAATTACGATGTCGTACAAAGCTGCCGAATTTGGTCGAATTGAACCCGAACAGAACAAAAACATCAATCAGTAAGTTACTACATTTCTCGAAGCCTAAAACTGTTAAAACTGCTAATGTACATCTTTGTACAACATCCTAAATAGGGAAGCAGCTTAAAATTCTTACCAGTATTGGTGAGAGCCTTCCTATACCAGTAGTCAGCCATTTGCAATGATTATTGCGACCTATGGTGTCAAACTTAGGAAAGCTGCCAAAAACCATCACACTGTGCCATTTAGTATTCTAAGATGGAGTTAAACACGCACCTAACACTAAAACCAAGTTTTACTATCAGTTAAGTAACCTAAATAGTCAATGTATGCTTCTAAATGAAAAAAAAATGTACTTTTTTTGGTGAATCCATAATAATTTGGCCATAACTATATAACAGCCACGCGCAGTCCGCGTATGTTACCATCGCTCCGTTTGGTGAGACTCAGCGTAGTAATGCAAGGCCAGCTGAGATAGTAGCAGCGTTCCTCACAGCAAGGAATGCAGCTGTTATATCATTTGGCCTTGGGCCTAGTAGACGGAAGAGCATCAACGCAAAAAGTGTGTCGTCACAAACCGGAATGATTTTCGTATTTTAACATCACACTTTACAATTTTTTTGGCTAGTACCTTCTGATTATTTTTCGGCGATGTATTCGTATAAATATTTTAATTTTTACCGTATTCTAAAGATTTTTGATCTCATGGGAATTATTAGGAAACGATTAAAAATTAGTACATGCACGCACACAAACAGATGAAACGTCATGGTTATTGCAAAGTAAATATTAGCAGGCTGCTATTAAATTAATTCCCTATATTCACAGAAAATCTCCTAGAAGCCACATTTTAAAACGGATTTTTAGCCTAGACCTTATTTGTGACGTACTTGATGTGGAGGATCGAGAGAAATGGCGTGGGGAGGAATGTACCTTTAAATTAGATTTCAACCTAAATGCCTTGCCGCACTCCTTGGTTTTCCTCACTGGAAGCGATTCATATACTGATCTTTATGAGCACGTCTGGATAGCATAGCCACGACGGGAGAGATTTGGAACACAGATGAAAACGAAGCGACCGAGCTGCATGTGAAACTTAGTGATTTTTTTTTATAATCCGTAATTTTTTTACTGCATTTTGCACACTAATCACTGTACGTAGAAAAATTATTCCATTCCACTATAAAATTTAAACGCTGATTAGTATTGCTATTTACTTACCGTTAGTCAATCCTTTGGTAAAAATCCGTTTTAAAATGTTGCGTCTAGAAGATTTTCTGTTGAATAATAATTAACTTTATTTACTGCGTCCCGCAGTATATGATCCTTTGCGCGCTTACAATAACCATCTGTGTGTGTGCATGTTCTAATTTCCTAATGATTACCATGAGATCAAAAATCTAAAAAAACTAATGCGGGTAAAAATTAAACTTAATTATTCCAATAGATCGCCGAAGCAAAATTATAAGACACTAGCCTAGAAAATTATAAAGTGTGATGTTAAAAGACAAGAATCATTCCGGTTTGTGACGACACAATCTTTAAACTTGATGCCGTTTCGTGTATTATTCCCAAAGCCAACCGAGACAGCAGCCACGTTCCTTGCAGCGAAGAAAGCAGCTACCATCCCAGCCGACCTTAGAACTGGTAAATGAGCTGATGGCGAACTGCGCGTGGCTGTTATAAGGCAGGCCGGGTGTACCCTTAAAAGAACTTTCATTACGGAATGAATTACAGCAAACTGGTTTGCATTGTTCATGTACTGCTCGGCATCATTAGCCTTACAATCCTTACAGCGTCTGTTAAAAATAGGCCTAGCCAATTCACAGGGTTGGCAGGTTTTAGCCACGAAGGAAACCCGGGTTTGCCATGATTTTTGCACTGTTGTTGCCCCTTTAGCCAAAAATATGGCACAAACCTATTTGAAGTCGAGTAATAAAAATAAATTGTGCTCTACACCAGTAAATATTGGCAAATGTATAAAAGCTCCCCTTGAAAACGTCACATCGTTTACTTTGAAAATGCATACTCACTTATTTTGATTTCATACGCTTATTTTCACAGTAAAGGGTATTCATCTCACAATATCTATGCAAATTTATGCAACTGACTGTCGAAAACGTGCACAGATATTGTGAGAATATCTTTTACTGTGAAAATAAGTGTTATAGAAGCCGCTGTCCCGGCAAATAGCTGCTTTTGCCGACAAAAACCGAACACACACACACAAAAGGACACACAACCTCCATATTCAGTCCACAATTCGATCAGGCTCGCGTCGCTCCTCGGACATAACCTTTTTTTTTTTTTTAGGCATTACAGAGAAAAATCAAGCATTAATACTTGAAATAGGTAGCAAAATAGGATTAAAAGTTCTGATGACTCAGGGTCAGCCGTCGTCCTGTCGGCCGGCCAATCGGTCTCTGTCTCTGACGAATCCAAATACAAAAGAAAATTATATTGTAACTGTATTTTGACACTTTACGTTAAATAGTTCTGGTAAATAACCCAGTCGTGATAACGATGTTTGAGGCCTTTCCCCCCCCCCCCCCCCCCCACGCCTAAATATCATTCATGAATGCAAGAGCAAACAGTCTGCAGTAAAGGCTGGCCTTGTGAGGAAACAAGATAAACTAGTCTAAGAAATAAAGAAAGACAACTGCCCCGACTGGGACTCGAACCCTGGACTTCCCCCTGACTAGACCGAGCGCTCTAAAGCAGACGGTTTGCTTCGTTTACCCTTTACCTTGTGATTTATTCTTTAAGAGAATCTATAGTTTTCTGCAAAACTGCAAAGCTGCCCTATACATTTGGGGAAACTTTTCATATTTTTCAAATTTTTCCAGGGTGCCTCGATTCAGTTTTTCCAATTTTTCCTGAAATCTTTACGAATAACCGTTCGTACAAAGTCAATTTTTACCATTCATCGAATACAGAGTTGGGTGCAAAAAAAACCAACTTTTTGCAGGAACAGTGTTACGGTTTTTGCCAGTTATTACCGGTTAAATCTGGCAAAAAAACAGCAAGCCGCTTCATCCGCTTATTTTCACAGTAAAAGACATTCTTCTCACAACAGCCATGCAAATTTTCCACAGTCAGTTGCATAAATTTGCATGGCTTTATGAGAAGAACATGTCTTACTGTGAAAATAAGCCTATGTATGAAAGGTAAATAAGAAGTGAATATGAATTTTCAAAGTAAACGATGTATCAAGGGGAGCTTTTATAATTTACCAATATTTGACTATTGTAGGGCACACTTTTTTTTTTTTACTTCAAGCAGATATTTACCATATTTTTGGCCAAAGTGGCAAAAACATGGCAAAAAAAAAACCAGTTTTTGCAGGGACGGTAAACACCATGGTAAGAACCGGTTTTAACCACTTGGTGTCAAAAACAGATCAACCCTTGTCAAGAAGGCTATGTGGAAGAATACTCAATGAAGCCAACCTATTTTTTTTTTTTTGCGACTCTTCTCACCTCGCAATTAGAATTCAGCAATTCCAAGAAAAACAAACATTAAAGGGCAATTACATCCATTTTGACATGAATGTTTGACTTTTGGATCACTTAACACAATAACTTAACACAAGAATTGCGGTAAGAATACGTTACGTACGTCCGATATTTACTGCATCACCAAAACACGACACGGAGGTCGCCATTGTTTTGCTGGAATGCGTAGAAATTAATGCCGACAGACGGATCTCTTCGATTTCGACTCGCAGCCGATTGAGATAGCTGTGTTGACTGTGAGGAGCTCAAGCGTCTGGCGGC
>JAHWFP010023913.1:0-29459 GCA_023313725.1 Lithobius niger
AAAAAAAAGGAAAAAAACACTAATGATTTTGAAGTAAAAATTGTACAGTAAATATTTGCGTAGAGCGTGGGGGCAGAAAGACCTGAAAGCCCCACTCAAAGTTGGTTGGTGGTAGAGCAATGAAACTGCATAGTGTGAAGGTGGGGGGTAAACAAATCATGTATCGACCACTGACTTTTGCCAGTATTCTTAGACTGCAGCAGTACTACTACACTGTTTGTGAAATCCATGTAATGATGTCACTTGCAGTGCCAAAATTGCAATGACGAAAATAAAGTGTATAACTTAAGAATGAGTTGGGCAGATAGTGGATTTTCTTCCATTTTTTCAACACGAGGCATTATTGAAAAAATGGAAGAAAAATCCCCAAGTTGAACATTCCACAAAGAGATGGAATTTGTATTAGTGACGTTATTTCAATACACAAGGTCTTTCCAAATATTAGTTGTATGCGATAGCATAGATGTGTCATCTAGCAGAAATGTCAACATTTCTGTCTTTTATTAAATAAAGTTTACTTAGCATAGAATTTGCACATTCTACTTTGAGTGATAAAAACACAACTGTCAATATTCTTCAATTTTCGCGAATTTTCGATAGGCATCTTTCCGAATTAAAATTCAGAACAACATAAATGCCAGTTGTCTTATCTTCTTCAGGAAGCAAAGAACGTGTGAACTACAGTAGGAACGTATCAGTGACTCAAACTTGGCGCTTCCGTGGCCATCTGTAATGAACCTTCATGGGCCAGCTTTTCCTGCAATAAAATACCTCATCAGCAAATTATTTGGTAAACAACTCCTCACCTGTAAGTGGCAGCCGCACCATCGACACGATGGTAATCCTTCTGATTACAGAGGGCCACGGAAGCGCCACGTTTGAATCACTCCGATACGTTCTTTCTACAGTGGAAGTGCACACAATTACGTAGACTATAGTTCACACGTTTTTTGCTGCCTGACGAAGACAGGAGAACTCACATTTATTTCGTTTTTAAATTCAATTTGGGCTGATGCCTATTGAAAATTTGTGATACTGACGAGTATTGACATTTTGAGTTTGAAAGTTTACTTATGTTCATTTCGGGATTATTCATTTTTATTTTATTCAAGAATTATTCCGTTATTACCATGTGGAACGGACTGTTTAGTGCTGCCCATCTTGTTTAGGGCTTTATCAGCCATCTTGTTTTGCAGTCCGCAGCAGAAAGTTATAGGCTCGTAGCGTTGTGGTCCACTACTGCAGCGCGCTACACAGCTTTTAGAATAAGACTGCATCATTGCGGCAGCCTTTTAGAACATGTTCTTTGCTCTGCAGTGTACTTCGATGTGCTGCTGCAGACTAAAAGTTTGTGTGGGCGTTCACAAGAATGACACATTTTTCTTCGTTTCCTGGGCTTTTGTAATGTGTCAAGTGAATGAGCATGCTGGTTGCTGTTTGCTCTTTCCATGGCAAACTTTAGCTCGTATAAGGATCGATGAAATGATAGTATATAGGAAGGTTGGTTATTCACCAGTTCATTAAGTGACGTCACTGGAAGCAAGCAGTTGAGGCTTTCTGGTTGAGCAGCATTGTGACGTCAGTGGAGAATGCAAAATCAACAGCCAATGGAAAAGCAATATACAAAAAGCTCGGAATAGACCCCCCCCCCCCCTGGCTTTTACGACGACCACTTTCACACAATTTGTTATCAGGGAAGCCACTCGGGCTGCCACAGCAGATTGATGCATGTAATTTCTGTAATTCCCAGACTAACGATCCAAATTTCATTTAGTTTTTTGCAGTGGCCGTGTCATGCAAATGTCTACAAGTTTTAAACTTATGCTGAAATTCTTCGAAGCATAATTAAAATGTTAGTGAAAGACTCTCAAGGTCAGTAGCCAATACGTTATTGGTTGGCCCTGTTTCCCTACATGCCATGCAAAGTTTCACTGCCCAATCACCAGCCAGATTTGATTGCCACGGTTGTACAGTCCTTTCTGCCAAACCCAGTATTTCACCAGCAAGACAATATCCATTAAACAAGACGAGCTTAGTCCAGCAACCAAAAGTGTTTCTGTAAATGTATTAAACGTGTACGCAGTTAATTGACAAAATTCGGGGTGGCATTAAATATGAATAATCGATTATCTGACCCTGTTTCTGGACATCTATCACAGAAAATTCAGCATTTAAAAGCTTTTTAAATGATGTCGGAAAGGCTAGCCAATTTTTACATCCATTTAATCGCTATGAGGAGAGAGACAGGAAAGGCCTTCTGCAGGTCCAAGAAGACACAGGAAGAATTCAGTATTATCCCACGGAGGGAGAAAGACGGGCCATTTAGCATAGCGTAAGCAGTGGGGGGCATTACTTTTTCCGACTATCTTCTACTCACAGCATGAAGCTTTCAGTTAATTTTACAGCAGAAAGTAAGTGGTGGCGTCAACTCTACTATTTAAAGATTTTGATCTTAAAATTATTTTGGGAGGGGGGGGGGGGGAGGTGAACGTTAGCATTGCCTGGGCATTTAATACATGCTTTACAATTTCAATTAAGACAATTTGTGCACCTCAACCCATAAAATCCAGGTCTGTACGTAATTCCCTTCCACTCCTCCCTCATTCAAAGGTCTCACACTTTAGGGTGGCCAGACTTTACGACCCCGGATCACATAAAAAAAAATGCTTGCTTTGAAAAGTTCAATTATTTTTTTGGTAATAATTTTTAGTTGTTGTTGGTCAGACTGAGCAAAATGTTTGCTTTGCTTTTGCATTTGGGTGAGGGTTGGGGGAACGACAATCGCGGATACACATTTAACACAAAAATGGTCAGGGAAAACATGACGTACAACCCTCCACTCCTGAAAGTTGGCTAGAAGCCTGGGGACATCTGCAGAATCTGTGCCATAGGACCTTAAGGTCCTATGGCATATCACGGTAATAAATTCCTGAGCTGCCACTAAGACGAACATAGATCATAAATACAAAATTAGGTGAGGTAAGCTATTAAACTGGAGCAAATTTTACCTTTCGATTTATTTGATACTGTATTTTAGTGAATTTCAATGACTCAAATAAATTTTTTCATGGATTTATGGACAGTTTCAAACACAAACATTGAAGCAATGCATATTCAGAGGCATGTAAAAAACTGAATGAAAACTACCATAAATCAAAACGTCCCCTGCGTTTTAACACCAATTTGCGGCTTTTAAGGGAGGATGATAACACGCAGTTCTTACAAAAAAGAAGAAATTAGGAAAGTAAAACTCCACTCAATGCTTCCTTGAATTCAAGGAAGTCACAAGTTAGGTTCAAAGAACAAATGGGCCAGGGGGGAGGGGGGACGACAATGGCCTTGGCTGACTTGCATAATTAAAAAAATGTGCACATGGGTATTAATACGGCAAATTCTAAAACTGAACTGATTGACACTGAACTATTATTAATTTCAAATAGCAATTTAAATCTAGATTAACTCTGGAATTGAACTACCATAATTATTGATTGTAAATAGCAGTTTAAATATAGATTAACCCTAAAGCTGAACTGAACTGAAATTGAATAATCATAGTTATTGATTTTAAATAGCAATTTAAATCTAGATTAACTCTAAAACCTGAACTGAAATGAACTATCATAATTGTTAAAGCTACGTAGATACTATTTTACTGATACGATACCGATATAGATATCCAAAATTTAAAACTTAATGTTTTAACAATGATGTAATTTTTTCTTCAAAAGACCAATATACAGTATATAAAAGACCAAAATAACAAAAAGTTTTAAATGGTAACTGACAGTTAAAAGATAGGACGATACTCAGCGATATACTGAGCAAAGTGCTGCAAACCACGTGTCATTATCTCGAACGGTTCCCAAGTTGCCGATAGCGACTACCATAAAATTATTGATAACCGATCCGATTCAGCATTACCTTAATAATTATTGATTTTAAACGACAACTTAAATCTAGCTTTGTATCAATCCACTAGGATTCCTTGATTTTATTGGTTTTCCCATTCTGAAAAATTTTTATAAAACGCGGCACCTACATACCTGCGTTCCTCCGACATAAGATCATATCGGAAATACAGGTCCACGTATTTGTTTCGGCATTGAAACATTCCACACTCTTTCTAACTAATGGTCCATCGTGTCCTCCAACAGCGTAAAGAATATTATCCAATACACCTACACCTGAAACAAAAAATGTTAAAATGTGTGCGTATTTTGTAGTTTCACGATGTGAAAGATCAACTTGTCAATGTTGCGGAAATCAACTTCCTTCGTTCCTGTAAAATGGTCACTCAAAACTTTCCTTCTCTGTAGTTTGTAGATAATTAATTGAAGTTTACTGAATTTACAGTTTACTATTTAGTACAAGGCAATTACTTCAACTATAGTGAAGTTGGGGAGTTCAGCCAGTTTTTAATACACAGTCTACTAGGATTAAGCGGGGCGCCAGAATTGTACCGACACGGAGTTACGTTAACTCCGGAATTTTCATAAATGCTGAACCCTGTGTGGACCCGGAATTACAGTAACTCTGGATTCGTAATTTGCTTTAAAAGTCTCTGAAACAATCCGGAATTGTAGTAACACGGATTTGTAGTATCACGGTTTCTGATGTTATATGTATAGCCGCAGCGAGCGCGGTAGCGCGAGCGAGGCAGGGACGTTATCAATAAAATCAGGAGTTATGGTAACTCCGTGTTACTACAATTCCGGATTGTTTCAGACACTTTTAAAGAAAATTACGAATCCGGAGTTACTGTAATTCCGGGTCCACACAGGGTTCAGCATTTATGAAAATTCCGGAGTTAACGTAACTCCGTGTCGGTACAATTCCGCGCCCCCGACTAAGCATCCGATGATATATAAAAGGAATAAATTCACACATGATTATCGTACAGTCCCTGTGCTCATAATCATAAGGGTATAGTTAAGGGTCTCATGATTCTGAGTTTGATTCTGTAGAATCCTTCTATATGGACAGGTAAGGCGCCAACATTTAGTAAACAGATGGCGTCTGGAGAGCGCCACCAGTTCAATACGCAATTATTTGTGCCCTTCATAGCTGTAGGCGCTGTGGGGCAGTACACAATACTGCATCATGCAAAAGGACTGGATTAACGGAGTAATAGTTTTGAACAAGGGGGGGGAGGCAGAGTCAGTAAAAATCACACACACTATATTGGAATAACTATCAAACCGATGAGATACAGAGCAGCAAAAGACATCAGAAATTAGGGCAATTTCGGTTCGGACCGATTTCACGAATATCACAAAACAAAAAACCGCCGAATTTTTCAAAATTGTTACCCTTTTCATTGGTAATGAAGGGGTTTCGGTGTTTGTGACATCATTTATGGGGAGGGGGTTGGTTGCAGAGGTTGTTACTAAGTGTGATGGGGGAGAAAATGGCAAAATTTGCTTGACGTACATGGTTTCCATTACTTTGCATACAAAAATGATGGTAGCACCATGAAGTAGGATGGAAGTACATTACTGATCTATCTCCTAATGAGAGACCAAAACTCATCCCAATTGACACACTCTTTGTCAATATTAAGGATTATGTAAAGAAAATGTGTGGTTTCTATGTGCAGTTTTTTTTTATTTCCTTAAGTCTCATTTGTGGTCGGGTGGGGAAGCGGGTGGCTGCGAGTGCAGTTTATACGCAAGACGATAGGGCACCATGATGATTAACACGATTTACAACATTATAATTAAAATAAAGTCTTGACCTACCAGCACCACTACGTCTAGCAGACATCTCAGCCGACATGTGCCACGTGTCCAGTTCTGGGTTGTACCGCTCTACGGAACTAAGGCATTGTCTAGATGCACCATCGTAACCACCAACGGCATATAGTGTACCTGAAACAAAAAAAAAATAAGTTTGTGGTTTCAGCCCACGAAACTATCGGGCACCAAGCACACCACTGCACCGTGCACACAATACACGCAGGGTGCACATTAAGGAAGGGCAATCCAGGCCACCTTTAGCAAGAATCAAATGCAAAGAATTGCGTACAGTAGGCAGCCCGAAGCCACGTGCCACAGTGCACCTACCTCAGCCGCACAAACAGACAGACCACCAAAACAATCTGCACTACCACAGCGACACCGAGAGGCCACAAACTCGAACCTGTCCTTGCAACCAGTGTGGCTCACCACCTCATGTTCCAACAATTTAATCACACCTCCTGCAATGTAATTGTGCAACGTGTACTGTTCCACTGCCACTCCCCACTACCATCATTCAGGTCGCCACCGTCCCACAACACCCGATCAGTAGAGCTAATATTCAATGAGCTGGCGAAAGCCCACCAATGACACTCACCACTCAAGAGTTCACCAAACAAACAAGACACAGCACAACGTTGGTCACCACCATAATCCATTACAAACATCTGAATCAGCAACAAAATCACTGTAAACAGGCCGATTTATTAACTGTGCAGAGCCGGAAAGTACAGAACCCATGGTGGAGTGACCCCTGACAATGGTCACCATCACCATGGGCACCACTGTCTTGTCCATGCTTGCGCAGCAGTGATAGCTCGTGGCAACCAAAACAAGTTCCACCAAACCATAAATCACCATTTAGGCATTTACAAGCACGTTAGACTCACAAAATTGTGGCCGATGTTACACCAGCCGAGAAGGATTTCGTACACCGGCTAAGCAGCCACAGGTCCAACATCATCGAGCGTACGCACAACTGACAAACA
This sequence comes from Lithobius niger, assembly GCA_023313725.1. Taxonomy (NCBI): domain Eukaryota; kingdom Metazoa; phylum Arthropoda; class Chilopoda; order Lithobiomorpha; family Lithobiidae; genus Lithobius; species Lithobius niger. The sequence goes on from JAHWFP010023913.1 coordinate 6,725, forward strand.
CCACGAACTGCGAGTGTTTCACACACAAAAAAACGTACGACATAACTCGGCACGGAAACCAAGGCCCAAAATTCCTGGACGTATAAACGCCGGAAGTGCAGGGAGCCCAAATATTACAGACCCGTCACGTGCCCGATACCAACAAAAATATGGACACATAGTCCCATTAGGACCCACACCTAATTTTCTAACCACTAAGTCCTTCGACAAAAAGTCTTGTCCAATGGCAACAAAACTGAAACGTTAGACCCCGTAGCCCAACAGTAATACGCTGAATAATGGACCTCTCAAGTTTCATAGCAACTTAACCATTGCACAAATTATCGCACCCGTAGTCCGCTATGTCAGAAGCCAAACCAGCCAACAAACGCGATGGGCCAGCAAACATTCAAATAAACATAATTCACCTCAGCTGCAGAAACCATTGCAATCATGCCGAACAAACCAAGTTAGCTTCGCAAACATCTTCCAAGTCCCACAACGTCACCATAATCCACAACCAACGAAAACATCCGCAAGGGCTGCCGTCGACGTTAAAAGTAATGATCGAGGTAAGGGAAGAAGAGAGAATGTGTACCGGAAGTGGGCCCAAAACGGAAGTAAGGTGGAAGACGCCACGTGGATTTTTTATTCAAGCCTTGGTAAGGGTTGGCGGTAGGAAGATATTAACCCGATGGTACAACCGCTAAGAGGATGTGATGTAGCACACCGTATTGGCTCGCATATAAGTCTAAAATAGTTGTGTACTGACATCACCATGATTACAATGGTTTCGGTTTGCTTCGGCAAAAGTAACTGAAAGTGGCAAAAGTCTCTCACTTTAATGAGTAGGTTTTCCCTCCCCACTTACTAAATGAACTTGTCACACTGTAAGTTGTAGGATGGAAAGACTGGGAGAAAGGATTCACAATAGAGGGGGAAGGGTTGGAGAGAAGTAGAAGACAAACCCTAAACATCATTGGGAGGGACCTGAAACAACAGCTTGGCTGACAGTGGAAGCTTGATGAGCTAGTGAACTCGCTGCCCACGAAATACGGGAGGCTGCGAAGAGCTGAAGTTACAAATTCGTAGCAGACGATGTTGGCGGTTATAAATTCGTAGCAGACGATGTCGGTATAAAGAGGCCGATACTTTGTCAAAAGTGCCTGACGAAGATAGCAGTTTGCCATTGAAAATTCGCAAGACATTGAAGGTGTCTTCGTTGTGAAGTTTAGCGGTAATATTCTCCATAAATCTCAGAATTGTGACTCAAACAAACCCTAAGCAAATGCCATTGGTGGGGATGAATTATTTCCCTTGTTGTTAACAGGTACTCGTTACGTAGGTAAATTGTAACACAAAACATGAGCAGCCAACCAAAATAAAATTAAACTCAGTCATGGCGTGCAATTCGTTATGAAGTGTCTCGTTATACAGAACTTCGACTGTAGAGGAATAATATGGCAACATGGTGAAAGATACTTCATTTAACCAACAAATTTTTTTCTTTCAAATTAATTTCATTAAGCACCAAAAACCAATGCAATTTCTTACCATTAAGAACCCCTACACCAACACTGCTACGCCGTGTACTCATGGGAGCTACCATTTTCCACTCGTTGATTCGACCATCATAACACTCGGCGCTGTTTAGCCCAGTGGACCCATCAAATCCACCCACAGCGTAGATGACTCCGTTGAGTACCCCTACACCAAGGGTACTTCTCCTGGCCTCCATACTAGCCACTGATGACCAATGATCCTTAACAGGGTCGTACACGTCCACTGTACGGACCCGAAGAGAACCGTTGAAGCCGCCGACTGCATATACAAGGCCGTTGAGGCATGCCAAACCTAAAGGAAACAAAAAAAGGTGATGATAGAATTTGGGGTTCAAAACGCACGAATGCAACGGTGCATTTGCAACCCTGGACAGGAGCTTAAAATTCCATGACTTTTCCAAGATTTTCCCAGGAACTATCAGTCAAAATTCAAGGACCACAAATGAATAATTAATGGACAATAATTACACGAAAATACTACTCAACATGAACTCTTATCAACACTGTCTCAAAGCTACATGCGATAAATTTTGTTTCACTAAATTAAGCAACTGCAGCACTTTTTTTTAACCAAACAATAACCAGGCTGGCAATTAATGATGCTCCCAAAAATAATTAATGATATTTAATTTTTAGTTCCTATTCACAAAAGCTCAAGATTTTTCTTTTTTATACTGTAAATCGAAATCATGTATTAAACGCCTAAAAAAATGCTAAAATGTTTGAAGGTTGAAATCGTAAAATACTGGATTTAAAGCCTACTCCTTAAAAAATCAATGTTTTTTCTGCTGCAAACATAACTAAAAGTAATACATTTAACAAAATCAACATTTTAGTCAATACAATCAACGAACGGGAACGTTTTGTCACCATTTTCGAGGAGGACGTGTGGATCACTCATTCCAGGACAGAAGAAGAGTGGTCACTCACTCCAGGAAGGGGGATGAGCGATCACTCTCTCCTGTTAGTTATGGACATTAGGGTGTGATCACATCCAAGCCTGTAGTTTGATATAATGTGAATTATGTTGGATTTTGGAGAAGTGATGATCCAATGAACTAAATTTGTAAATAAACTAACAAACGCTACACTGAATCCAAATAACATACATGAATGGTACCAATGCACAGCACTTCCCGATCCTAAATTGTGCTGGATGTTGCGAAGGTTTGTGTAGCTGAAATTAGTTTTAGCTGTCATTATGTTGGAATTTGAAGTAGTAACCATAAATTTGTGACTAAATGAGAATAAAGACTTTGCATTAATGTTATACTGAGTGTAATCTTAAACACCCCTTCCATTCTCAGCGCAAATGCTTCACCAATTTCCTAATTTCTCGAATGGCATCACACGAGCGTTTAGGCAGACAGGTAGTCACGGGGGCTTTTTTGTGTTACTTAATCAACTACAGCTGCATCACACAAATGTATGCTGTGGCGTCATCCAGCAGGGTGATAACATAATACTGCTGTTCGCCCAGGGTGTGCCTCCGGTTTTGGTATCGGATTAATATTCTGGATTCCAACTTTCTCCTGCTTTCACTTTATATTTTGGCAGCATCATTGGCAGTGGGCCTGTACTGGATTTTATCATTTCTGCTACGTTTTTTCTTTCTTTGGGGCGCTCTATTGAACTTCTGTAACAACTAATAATTTAATCTAATTCACACCAGAGCCTAACGATAAACTGTCACCGGTTGTTCACCGTTATCTTTTCTTTGAAAGGATGCACCGTCGTGTAACGTTAGGTAGAGACTCGTAAGGAGTGCTGGGAGAACGACCTTCAACTAGATGAGAGTGAGGCAGTTCTCATGAATGAAGTGCTAACCATAACTAACCTTCTCTGCAGCGACGAGTTGGCATTTCTGACACCTGGTACCAACGCTCCTCTTTAAAATCGTACACTTCAACACTACGAATTGCCTTTGGTGCTTGTCCACCAACAACTAGCAGTACCTGAAAGAGCAAATCAGTTTATGCCAAGTTAAAATTGTTAGTTATAACTTCAATTTCATGTACATTAAACGTATATATGAAAAGATTGAACGGGAAAATTGAGTTAAACATTGTAAATAACAAATTGCAGTTGGGGTAATGTTGTGTTGAATGATGGGATAGTGGAAATGATAATTGGAAGCTCACACAAGCTGCTTTTTATAAAGCTGTTTCGAGCGTACGATGTAACAATTGTATTGTAATAAATAAAGATATTGTATTGTATTGTAATTCCTGCAATCACAGGCATATGTAGCAGTGTTTCAACACCATGCAGCTTTATTAACACTACATGTTTTTGTGCCCAATTATCGTACCTCAACTTTGAAACTTATTAAAATAGTGTACTAGAAAGATACAACAAAAATCACTCAAAGTTAGGGAAAATTACTATTTACCCCATACCCGACTGTTATGAAATATGGTCTGCTGATAATGATGTGATGAAATTAGTCACAAGGGTCACACTCTTTCTGTCATTGGGACTTGCTTTTGCTTATTTTGGAGCATGCACGCGGAGGATTGGTTTCACATTATGTACTACATTTGGATTGGCTTGTCACACTGAATACTTTCCTCATCAGTGGTTCAATGCAAACGAAATAGCACCTCGCCAATGCTTCGGAGCAAGGGAAATATATATGTATAAGTATATGTATATGTATAGATTTGCACTTTACCAAATTTCGAACAGTTCTATTAGTGAAACCAGTAGGGATGCAAGTGAGGGCTCATACGGACTAATGCTCGAGTGTCCACGTTAATATTACCATATTCCACCTCTGGTTCGTGACCACATGTGGCTAGTTGCCGAAGAAGTGACCGTAATTACTTTCGTGGATGAAAGATGTGAAAATTGAGTTGTGTAGATTTTTCCCTACTAAGCGTGTGCAAAAAATATCACTGGAATAAAAAAAATAATGGGGTAAAACAATATTGCCAGGAGCTTTACGTCCAATGCTGCAAGACTTCAGAATACTCAAAACTAGGGGTATGTGAGTAGAATAATTTTAATTCAAGTCGAGCCGAGCTGAGTTTGCAACAGAAAAATCGAGTATCAAGCCGCGTTCGAGTAATTGGTGAACAAACTTGCTTTGCGAGTGTCTTTTTTTTAAAATTTGTCAGTGTAATAACAACTAGGATTAACGGATTATGTGGGTAAACGTGTACAACTGGTTTTCCCAGTTTTTATGATATAACTTTTACAATGGTTTGAGCTAGTGGCTTTTAATGTACACCACTTTAACGCTCTCGTCTAGCTGATGAATTTGGTATATTTGAACGTCAAAAATTGGCAAAGTTATTGCATTTTCATCGGATTGAGTTTTCCGAGTATGAATGCAAGCGACGAGCCGACTTCTAATACACATTACATACTTGGCTCAGCACATTTTTCGAGTATCGCACATCCCTACTCAAAGCGCTGTGCTTTTCAGCATTTAAAAACGTTTTGGGACCCTTGTTTCGCATACTCAGTTCCTAACTCGTTCTCACAGCCCTTTACTAGTAAAACTAAACTAACCTTTGGCAGTCCAACTGGTGTCCGAGGCTTGGTTCGCGGTGTCTTGTACATGATGCGTTGTTCCCCCTTTAAAAGGTGGTATTTCATGGCTTCGATCAGGAAATCCTTACACTCCAGGTTGGCTTTTAGCAACGGCTCCTCTTCGACCCTTTGAACCAGGTATTCTTGCGTGAGGAGAGGGAGTCGCACTTGCTCCATTAACAAGGATACGTGGTCCTGACGATGGGCGAGATCGTGGTGAATCCACGACATGACAGCTTCAAATACCTAAAAACAGGGTTGGAAAAATCATAATTTTTTTTTAAATAACATTTATTTCATTAAAATTGGATTTGTATGATCAGGAGCCTATAGAAAACAACTAGGAGCGTGTTTCGGTAACTTCCACTACAGTGTTAAGTCAGGAGCGGCTACAGTGGTGTACAAATTTGTTACCAGAGGTCGCCACCTGCACGAGATGATGAGAGGTGTGCGTCACGTTCTCAAGGTTAATTTTCGGTCCTTTGTTTTTAAACAATAAGTGTTTAACATGGAAACAATACCAACGTAATTATAGAAAAAAACTAAACAAACACACAATCAGTTGTTCTTAAGTTGCTCTAACCAACAATAAAATAGAGCGTAGCTTTCGTAGCACACGTCTGCTTCGCGTGCTAGTTTCAGTTTCAATTTTAGACAACTTGGCGCAGGCGCAGTATTGTTGCTCCTTCTGGCGTTAGAATTTCGTACTAAATTAAGCGCTTCTAACATAGACCAGCAACACACGCTCCTAGTTGTTTTCTATAGGCTCCTGGTATAATTAAGTAGATTTTTCTTTGAAACTAAATATTAACTAAGCCCTAGAACTATTTTTTTGTTACAAGCACTAAACAATTAAAACAATACCACCCTTTACCAAATAAAATTGCATGGCTAGCTACTTCGAATTCGATCAGACTTAATGACACGGAAATGCGCAATTTTCAAAAGCTCCGGATAACAATCGTAAGATCTCGACGGCCACAAATTTTGATACTGTAGTCAACAGCAACATCTGCACACAGGCTGTAGGAAAGATCAAACTCTGTTCTGTTCACTAATCACGTACAATTCGTTTTACTGGACTACTAGACGTTCTACGGTTTGCAGTTACTGTAATTAATTACTTCCCTTGCTGTCTTACGAAGTTTCTACAAAATCAAAGCAGGTAATGCATAAATACCGCTCGTAGGATGGAGCAGTAGCAGCTTAACAGCTAGCATCAGGTGCAGTCTAATTCTAAAGCGCTTAATACTACGAGACTGCTAAGACTACTAACCGAGTGATAGTCACCAGTCCTACTACTGATGCATGAGACACAGGGGTAGCATTCATTTCTACGACAGCGGCGTAATTTTTTTTACTTACTTTGTTATCACGAAATCACACTAGTTTACCAAGAGAGGGTGCTTACCTCAACACAAAGCAAAAACGAAACGAACGTCACGAAAGACAAGCACGTCTTAAATACATTTGAACGAGGGTTTTTATATTGCTGAATTTCTCTTTCAACTGCTGACGGTTGCTTTAAAATCAACCCAATGGCAACCACGATTCGTTGAGCTGCGAGTGTAATTCGACGACGCATTCCGTGAAGAAATTCTATCCGGAATTCCTTGCGCTAAGCACTCAATGAGAGCGCTAACATTGAGCACTCACAGAGGTGCTTCAATGTGAGCGCCTATGTTTGTAAAGGTGCATTCAGCTAACCGTGGTTAAGCTGCAGTGTGAACAGGGTATAAGGAGTACTGGCAATAATTAATCCACTCACCTTTTCTTCTGAAGGTACCGTGAGTCTGTCGCTGGAAATGAGTCGAGCCACTTGCGATGAAGACAGAGCCAAAAATTCATCACATTCTACTACCTCACTGTTAGAAGGAAGAAAAAAAAGTCATCGTTAGGAGAACATCAAGCCCTATAGTTGAACGTATTTTCTTTTTTTTCCCCTATAACAGCTCCAAGACAAAAACAAGGAACAAAAATAGGGAAACCACAACAAATGCCTTGGCTTACATTGTCCTTTTCTAAAGGCAAGTGTGGAACTTTATTTTATAGTAAAGAGGTGTAAAATGGGTTAAAGATGACTGGGGAAGGCATAATTGCCAAAATGAAACATTTCAAAAACTAGCAGCACCATCTACAATCAAATTCACAGTAACAAGAGAGAATAAAGTATTTGATGTTGGCCCAATGACCCAGACCCTATGTTTTAATGTTGCTGATAAAACACTGCCGTGCAGACCCTATTTTCAAGTAAAATCGGGCTGCAGTATTAACGTACACATCCGTATGTCCTGCAGATGTTATTACACAACAAAACCCAGACCATAACTAATAATGATACACCGCCAACCCTCACAAAAAATGTAACTGCAGAAACGAACACCCTACTTGCAATCTGGAATGGAAATGCAAAACAAAATCAAAATAATGCCGATATTTCCCTAAACAGAAAAAGAAAAAAAAAATTGATGACAAAGGAAAAACAATCACCTGACAAAACATATGCCAAGTTAATCTCACCAATACTTCAGATGGTAAATGAAAAACTGGAATGTTGCTACCGAGAGCTGGGCATTAAACAGCTCACTGGATCGACCACTCCAGCTTCATCTTTCAGTCATTGTTTTCAACTTATCACCAGCTAACAGCTAGACTGAAGACAGCTAAACTGCCGATCGAAATATTGAGGGATGATTACCTCTGACGTGTGGGTGAGAAAGGTTTCTGTATTTTATCTTGGAAAATATTTTGGTCTGTTTTTGATATCACTCCTTTGAAGACCCGAGCCTTTGGCGGCCTTCCTTTTTACCAGTTTCAGTTTTTGTCACCTTAAACTAATCCAGAATACAGTAATTTACTTATAAAGTGCTGTTGGATAGCCTACACAAGTCTTACATTTTAGTGCCCTTGGTAGCTACCTAGTACATCTTACCCAAATTTCAAAATTTGGCAGCCTCGATACTGACCTAATTTCTCAAATTTTCGACGACACACTGTGTCGTTGAAAATTTACTAGATTAAGTCAGTCTTAATCTTGTGAAAGTAAACGAACTTTTTTTGAAATTCATGTAATTTGCGATTTGTTATATCACATTATGTTCTGCAACGACATTTTTCGCCCACCAGAGCACCCTCGCCGAGGCCAGACGTTCAGATCACAAGAACCTTGAAGGAGAAGCAGTTAAAAAGTTTTCGAAAACTTACGTAAAATGTTGCTCACTGTAGGCCTCTGCCAAACACATCAAATCCAAGCAGCCGTGAAGATCGGCAAAGGCTCGAATACCCAAGCAGTTGGAAGGGTGAAGTTGGGCGTGAAGGAATTCGCAGCAAGCGTCCCTCACGTCAGGTAGCTGCAGTAGGTTGGCCGCGGGTAGCAGAACCTAGAAAGCAGAATAGGTTGGACACTTATACCGGCAATAGCAGCAGCACAGAAAACTTAGAGGACTATTCCGTAACTTCCACTGTACTGCCAAGTCAGGAGCATCTACAGTTGGTACATGAATTTGTTAGTAAAGGGAGCCACCGATATGCCACCCGCCCACTGTTTATACAACAATAGGTACTTAAAATGAATGATGAACAATGTCAGAGTACGGTCAAAGCTCGCTATGATGAAACACGATTTAACTAAATAAATTAGATTTTTGCTTGGCATAACTATTTCTATTCATTTAAAAATATGCTGAAAAGGTGGAATGCGAGTGTTAACTTCGGATTTCAGAATTCATCGGATTCATTATTACGCTTCTTCCAAAATTTCTTGCTGCAGTTGATAGGCTAATTTTCTACGAACATTATTTTAATCTCAAAACACAATTCCTTCATCTTCATCAGGCATGTTTTGGTCCGACAAGATTGCCTCGGATTACATCGGACTGTTGATCTGTCACGTTGTTTTAGTTTCACTGATTGATCTTTATAAGCAGGCCTCATTCCATCACTCGCCTTGTAAAGATCAGTCAGTGAAACCAAAACAACCTGACAAATCAACAGTCCGATGTCATCTGCGGCAATCTAGTAGACCAAAAATGCCTGATGAAGACGAAAGAATTGTGTATCAAGTTTGAAATAATGTTCGTAGAAAATTAGCCTGTCAACTACAGCTAAAAATTTTGGAAGAAACGTAATAATGAATCCGGTTAAAAATATGCTATAATGAATTACGAATTATACGTTACAACAAAGGAATTTTCATAAGGGTAAAACGAATACGGTTTCAGCAAGTGAAATAGCAGAAACTTCAGCTGGTCTGGGGCTCCACTCTACTGAATGGCAGACACCCGGGCCTAAGCCAATTTTTGCCAATTGATCAATTAATATCAATTAGCTCTCACCCACAAAGATCTTTAGAGAGAGTGTTTCGCCCTTGTTTGGGCTCGTCAGTAGAGAATACTTTGGGGAATGAGAGCTACGCTACGCTTGCTAGGGCAAATGTTAAGGGCAAAACGAATACGGTTTCAGCAAGCGAAATAGCAGAAACTTCTGCTGGTCTGGGGCTCCACTCTACTGAATGGCTGAAATCGTATTCGTTTCGCCTTTGTCATTTGCCCTAGCAATCATACCCTAGCTCTCATCCCCACAATATTCTCTACTGACGAACCCAAACAAGGGTGAAACAGTCTGTCTAAAGATCTTTGTGGGTGAGAGCTAATTATTATTAAAAGTAATTTTCTTGTCCCTATCAAGTTAAACCATAATTTATAACGAAATTGGAACATTTTCACCGAAATCAAGCTGCTCTCACTCATAGGGATCTCAAGACAGACTGTTTCGCCCTTGTTTGGGTTCGTCAGTAGCGAATACTCTGGGGATGAGTGCATACACACCTTGCTAGCGGCATACTAAACAAGCACAAAACTGGACCTGGCTAAGCAAGCTAAAACGCAGAAACTACTGCTTCAATGAGGCTCTGCTTGTTGAAGCCAGTCCAGTTTTGTATTTGTTAAATTAAGCCCCCCCCCCCCAAAGCAAGGTGCCTATGCTCTCATACAGAGTATTCTATACTGACGATCCCAAACAAGGGCGAAACAGTCTTTCTAGAGATCTCTGTTGGTGAGAGAAGCTAGATTTCAAGTGATCAACTGCCTTTAATAGGCCTAAATGTGGGTAGCTAACATTCAGTAGAATGAAGCCCCATAGAAGTAGTGGTCGCTGCGTTTTAGTTTGCTGATGCCAGTCCGGTTTTGTGCTTGTTACATTTTCACTGAACTACTTGAACAAATGAATAAAATACCTAATATGAGAGGTCATCATAAATTAACGGATTACAGGAACAAGTCCAATACATAATCTCATAAGATGCGGACAGTGGACACACAATCTTTCCCCAGATTTTCGATAGTCTGATTCAACCAGATGTCAATCTGCTGAACCAATTTTATTTTTACTTTACAATGCCAAAGGTTTATTCTTTCGTGAAGATAATGATTAAGAGCCTGGTCTTAAAACAACGCTGGGTTTCATTTAGGCAGCAAGGTTCAGTTCACACGAAAACAGAATGCACCAACCAAGTCTTGAACCAGCTACGAAATTTAGCACACACAAAAATAAAAATTGCCAGCTCTTAAAAATCACCGCCGACGTGCTTAGAAAAACAGCAACATGCACGAAATCCAACACTGACAACTGACAATCAGAAATTGGTTTGGTATTCGGCACGTGAGCAGCAGAGACAATGATTTTCCACTAATCTGCAAATTTTCAAAAAAATCACAGAATTGATAGTAATTGTTTTAGCTTGAAATTTCTTGGTGTTACGCCAACTTTACCAGACATGGGACCATTTCAAGGCCAGGCTTGCAGAAATCGTGGGAAAATCAAAATTTTTGCAGAAGTACCAAATACTCGCATATTGAAAATGGGCATTTTGCGTTGAGGTTTCATAATGTACAAAATATTAAAGGTTACACTCACTCAACTTTAAACTCGCCGACTCAACTTCGCCGACCTGCAGTAATAATAATAATAATTTGTTGCGATAGCAACGGGTCTGGCAAGGCCTGGGGAGTCACTAACAGCCAGCCACAATTACATGTAAATATGGTGTACACAAAACGGCCAAGAAATGATGATGGTAAGAGGTATGGGGACACGAATGCTTTACCACTAAGGTTAGACCTGCCAGGGACTCAAAGGCCCCCGATGGCATCGCCAAACGTGCAGGACATGGGAAGGGTGTGAAAAGTGTTAAAAGGCCCAAAATGATGCTGTACAATTAAAAAGTATAAACATTGCTAAAAAATTGTATGCTGCGGTGAATACTAAAAACTAAAGCACCCAGATAGTGGGATTTGTCATTACTTAAAAACAACAATACCCAAGTTGAGTGAGTTAAACCTTTAATACTCGCAGATTTCCACAGATTTAATGTTATTTTTCGTTATTTTCCCGCAATAAAGTAATCACGATGATGGATGTGTGTGTATAGCCTATTTAAATTTGTGTGTGAATTCCAGACTGTTCAGATGTGCACAAGACGTGCATAACTTGGTGAATAAGCAAATAATTTGTTCATTCCGCTGAAAAGCTCAACTTGTGCCAAAATAAAATTTGTTTCTCCTTAGTATGTATAACCTTTATAATTTTCCGCGTAATACAACAATTTGTTCCCGCGGAACGTTGTGATTGATGGCCGCGGGAAATCATTCTATCTGGCGGGCAGCCATTCCTCCAAACTAGAGTGGTTCCAATTTTTACAATCATGCTCCGACTTGGTAAATCAGCAACACCGGTTCGGGAAACCCTTAAATTTCAGTGCGCATTTGATTTTTTTTTAAAGTTTAAAAGAACAATAATCACTAACTTGAACATTGTCCTCTGTGACAGCAATTTCAGATGAATAAACATAATTCACAAGCAACTGCAAGGCTTGCCCATCGACACCTTGCAGCGTAATGCGGTCAGCACGGCTTTCTTCAAAGCTGGTAAACATGGCATAGAAGTAAGGGCTGCACGAAGATAGCACCATCTTGTGAGTAGGCACCTCGACGCCATCGGCAACCAAGATGACGTCGCACATGAGATTCTGCCTAGAATGGCAAACAATTAAAATGACATGAGTTGATGTGACGTCAACAGATATGCATTTAGCTAGAGCAGTGGTACCCAACCTTTTATACCGGAAATACAGCGGAATGGCTGTGATTACATTGAGTTGAGAGTCAATCAATTCACATTCTGCAGCAGACGCCATACTTTACGCACCTCTCAAAATAGCAAAAACCAGTCCACAATTTCCACAAATTTTCGACAGCTTTAAAAAAATTTTTATAGCTTTGACAATTTTTTTTAACAAAAAGTTTTTTCAAAGCTGTCGAAAATTTGTGGAAATTGTGAACTGGTTTTCGCTATTTTGAGAGGTGCGTAAATATGGCGTCTGCTGTAGAATGTCAACCTTTTATACAGTATTACTCCCCCATTTCTACAGTATTCCTCCCCACCAGTTAATCCCCATTTAATACCCATTTTAATTGTATCGATTTTAACCCTTAAAGTGCTGGCGATGAGTATACTCCCCAAAAACACGAGCACAGCTTTGAGTCCTAAAAACAGAGTCCAAAGTATGCACGAGATGGCCAACAATGGAGAAACAAACACAATACTATGTTCCCTTTTAACAAGCAGACTCTAGAGACGGCCGTGGCCGAGCTGGTAGAGGCGTGTGCCTGAAGTTAAAGAGCTCCTTCAAGTTGCTAGTTAGAGTCCCGTCCAGGTTACCCCTACTTTTGTGGAGATAGAAAATTAATTCAGCAGTTAAAGGGTTAATTGCCCCAAAGCCATTTCAATAGATTAAAGCACTGAGAAGTTAAATCCATTTAGTGAAAACCAATTTACATGTGGTTAGTGGTTACATAAGTGTTTTCTCGTTATCATTGCATTACGTTTTGTAGACTGTACATTGTAAAAAAAATGTATTTGTGAATTGGGTGAGTAAATACAATGCTAGAAATATATTTTGTACATATCATAGCCTACACATACAAAAAAATGTAAATGCACATATTGAGAGAGACGCGACATTTATCACACCCAGTGACGGCGTCAGGACTAAATGTCTTGGGGGGCCGACAGAGGGCACATCTGCAAACAGAGTGGGCCAAGGATTTTTTTCTAGGCACATTAGGCACTTTTATTCCGTTTAATTCAACCTTAGCGTAACTTAAGCTTCAATACAGTACAATTTATTTGTAAAATAAGCCCCATAAACACACAAAATAAATTAGGGTACACATATACTGCAAAGTTGCTAAAAAAAATACATATATAAATAAAATAAAATTCAAAAAATAAAAAAATTAAAGTTCTGTTTATTTATTTCATTTCAAGTTTAGCCTGCAAGTTTTTATTATTATTTTATTTTCTGGTGGTGACCTGAGTGTTGGGGTTGGGGGAGCCGGGGAGGGGGGGATATATTGGGGGGGGGGGCATGGCCCACCCTGGTGCGTCACTGATCACACCTTCCCTGCCTCATGGGACAAGTTATAGTTGGCCAGCATAATATACAAGTCCAATGTCATGTGTGCGCTTATAGTCTATCGTCTAGAAAGAAATTTGGCGATAGCACGATCGAAAAAGCTGTATTTGATGTTGGTGAAGATAAAAACTTTCCTTCAATCTCATACGCTGCCCATGAAAATAAAGACTGCAGTTTTGTCTACAGTGCGTTTCCAGCTCACCAGCATCTTCACCATAAAATGGTAAGCCATTTATCATTCTAGCACCCTATCGCTAGTTACTCATTCGTACTGCGCGCTGTGACTATTCTGATATGCTCTCCTGAAACTTTTTTTTAATGGCCTTACGTAGGTGTATGTATCACACACAATGATCACGCACACCGATCTTATGAGCTTTTTAAATCGACTGTATTTATATAGCCTACCATAATTCACCTCATGCAACAGGATGCATAGAACTGGGTATTTGTTTGCCTAAATTAGCAAATAGGCATTTGGGTATGTTTCTTTTTCCCCGTAGCAGAATCTGAGCGATGCGCAACAATGTGTCACAGACAGTTGAAGACCGCCATGGACAAATTTTGGCCAAATTTTTACCGTTGTGTCAATTTATCACCGATCTCGACATTCCAATACAGCATTTTTATCGTCTCCACGAGACCTTTCGGCTAAAGTCTAGAATACACCCATACTCGATATCCTTCTGAAATTGATTCCAAATGGCTCCAGCACCTTCACACATCCAGGAACAGTCCGTTTTATAGCGCGGAAATGTGTCAAAACGACTTAAATCGGTCAATTTGTAGCTCCGCAATCCATACATTTATACGGTGTTTGCATTCGATCGCGGGCCTTGCGGAGCAGGGAAGCTTATATATTTTTTTTCGTAAACAGTTAAGATAAGCGGGTAGTTATTGTCAGTTGCGTGTGATTTTGTTATTGTCGGTTAAGTTAGGTTATAGGTACCAGCTTCTGTTCGGCGTTTCACTTGTAATGAACTGGTTGGGGTTTGGCGTTTCACTTGTGGTGCTTCACTGCGCAGCGGCGTCTGCCGCGGCCTGGGATCAGTTTGTAGTGCCTTTCCAGCCAATTTAAGGTAAGTTTCTTTTTTTCTTAAAATTTAGGCCATATGCGTGAAGTAGACTTGTGCCGACCTTTCCATTGGTGGAGTAGTTAGACAAATAGGATAAAGCAGTGAAAAGTTGGGGTCCACTACCGCAGAAGCTCTGAGCAAGATGGCCGGCCTATCTAGATTCCGGCGCGTGAAGTTTAGAAAGGTTTAAGATTTTGATTGCGGATGTCTGGTGTTATGTGGTTAGTTTAGGTTAGGTTAGGTTAGGTAAATTTGGAAAAAACTGACCTTATTTTCGAGAAACAGCGACCTTAATTTACCCTTTACACCAACGGAGATAGTACAACCAACGTATACATATCGATGGTGGACGCGCTTGGAGCCGCTGTGGAAGTGGTTCCAAAAGTTGGTCAATAAAAACCGATAAACGTGTGGATAACCATATGATAAAAACAGATTAGCTGCCAACCAATTTTTTTCTTCTGACAATTGGTGTCGCTGACAGATGCGGAAATTAAGTTCTGCTTCTGGGGAGTTTTTTTTTTTTTTAGCTGTTTTCCCAGAAAACCACATTTTTTTTTTTTTTTTTTTTACCAGTGAGAGGAACTAATCGAAAAATTAAAAAGACACAAAACGACAACTTTAACAACAAAAATACAATTTCAAATGCATAAGCAAAAACATACTTGCGCATGACATTCATGACTTCGAAGGCTTTCTGCGTATGGACAGCATTCCTGTAAGGTGGTTTTTCACCCCTCCGACGTACGATTCGGGGAAGCTCAACTTTAGCTTGGACTCGCACGATATCATCCTCAGTCGCGCTGTCCGAGCCCATACTGTATGCAATCGCAGAAAAAAACAACAAACAAAAATAACTTGGACTTTAATCGCTGAAAAACATGACCACAAAAAATTTGTCAAAATGCCAAAACTAAGGTTAATTCTCGACAAGCAACAACGATACGATGTACGATCGCATACATTTTTATTAATTTTTTTTAAGATTCGCTCAACTTAGAGCAGAAAAAAAAATGAGCTCCTTACCTCGAAGCGCTGATCATGGTTGATCAAATCTAACGAAACATCAAATTTGAAGATTGTTGACTTCATCTAGAGGTGTTTTCTACGGGTTTGTTGACAAACTATAGAAGAAATGAGCCGC
This sequence comes from Lithobius niger, assembly GCA_023313725.1. Lineage (NCBI taxonomy): Eukaryota > Metazoa > Arthropoda > Chilopoda > Lithobiomorpha > Lithobiidae > Lithobius > Lithobius niger. Next base: position 22,496 of record JAHWFP010023913.1, read on the forward strand.
CATTATTGCACATGCGCAGTACAGATGCTAGCAGGAAGTAGACCTGATGCGTTCGAAAATATAATCCGGTTGCAAAAGTTCAATCTGTTGAGGCCATACACAAATGACGTCATGTAAATTTTACACGTGTTTTTTGTCCCACTTCCACAGTGCTGCAATTAGGCGTGGTGTAAAGCTGCAAGGCACCCTGGCCCAGAAGGCAGGGGGCATAAAATTCACCAGTCGGGGACCCAAATAAAACAAAATTCACCAGGTTGGTGGCCGAAATAAGACAAAATTCATGGCATATTGGTTGGGGTTGGGAGTAAGTTTCCCCCCTAAATTTGTTTACTTGTTGAGGAGGGGCCCAATATTTTGTCCTTGTACCCCTCCTTGGAAAAAGCTAGCTGCGACACTGAACTTCCCAAGTCACACTATATCACAACATTTACCCCCCCCCCCCTCCCTCGTTATCGAGAATGAGGAAAACAGCTGACGAACTTTTTTTCCTCTCATTTCTTTCTTTCTTATGATATCAGGCCAGACTGGCCTGGTTTAGTAGGTTGGGATTCCTAACTTGGGCACTCCTCTCTCCTGAAAATAGCCCCCTGCGTCAGACTCAGAAAGAATAATGAATTATGCCCAAAATTCTCAAATTTTTCGCCTCCGACGACTGCCCAGGAGCCATTCCACCGGCTTTGCCCAGCGCTGATTGCACAGCACAGTACGTTCATATTATACCTTTGATCATACCCACTATACCCACCCACTACCCTCATTACCCAATCCGGTCCACAGCCCGAAATATAACATTTATTTTTGCTCTTTACCCTATAAAGCAGTAAGTGACACGACGTAGTATTATTGTGTATAACTCTATGCTGGAGCCTTAACGGGTTAGCTGCAAGGGGCACTGCAGAGAGAAACAGAAGGGCTTCATACTGAAGCCGATGTTGTGAAGAGTGATTTCTTAGACCTAAAACGTGCGACTTTTGTTGTTGGAGAAAACAACGTTATTTTAAGCCTAAGAAATCCGCTCTTCCGTTGTTTTTCCCTCCATTTTTATGTAGTGCACCTTGTAGTTATGCCCTCCAAAACCCATACTGGTGCCAATCTGGTCCCAATATGGCGGCAAATGTCACTGCTCTATAGCCAGGGGGCAACATGTATTCCATAAGCTGTAAGCGAACAGTAGGTCGCAATATCTTTAATCAAGATTGCTTCAATATCGTTTATTCTAGTGTCAGAAAGAAAGAAACATTTGCTGTCTTGCCGAAAAATATGTCTTTCATGTAAAATGGCAGAATTCATAATTGACGCCCGAATGTTACATCGGTGTTCGATATGTTTACATTTATCCCTCAAAGGGGTTGTTTTAGAAGAGAGGTGTTGAAACAAAAAAATGTCCAGAATATGATTTGTCGCAAAACAGTTCATATTAATTTGTCACATTTTATTGACAGTTTGGCAGATATTTTCAGAAAATTTAGAGAAAAGAAGTCAATTTGAACCCCATGGCGAATTAATGTGAGAGTAATTACTCCCTTAATTTCGTGAATTATCTTCTAGCTATTTTTTTCCCTAAGGGACCCCTCACAAAACTTGCAATGCATGTTGGGATTAATTTGTGGGGATTCAGTGGCGCCATGCAACTTACGGTCAAGTAATTTTTCTTTAAAAATGAAAAAAAAATTATGTTTTTTAATTAACTCATTTATGGGGAAATATTCTACACAAAACACTCTAAATATGCATCACTACACCCTGTTTAGTGATTTATTTAGAACCTTGAAAATTGCTACCGAAAATGCTGAATGTTGATTCCTGAACACTGCAGCGTTTCCATGGGCAACACAGGATCCCTACCTCTTCCCAATCACCCAGTAGGTAACTGACTCAGGACTCGTCAATCAATCCTCTTTCAGTTGTGACACTGAAGATTTTTTCTGCTGGCACTGACATCGGGTAGACGACGGGGGAGCTGGTAGCTTGGTCCATCACTCTAGGTCACCGGAACTTTGCCAAGGATCATTCCACCTTTATGCTGCTGCCAAGGCTGTCCTTCACGGTGAAGTCCCAAAGACTACACGAGCGTCACGCTCTCGAACATCCCAGCTCTGGGCCCGGTGTCAGGAGAGGAAATGGAGGGGTTACAGTGCCCGGTCCAGGCGCTACGTTACTATCTCAAGGTGACTTCTCATCCGACTTTTCACCAGGGGGAATTTGGATCTGTTTCTACCAAACTGGGGGTTGTTAGCTAAAGTAACACCAAAGTCTATTTCCAACTGGATCTGCCGTGTAATAAGGAGGGTCTACGAGGATGAATCGGCGAAACGCACAGCCAATTTTCTGGTCATGGCGCATGAAGCGAGGGCCCTGTCGACGTCCTGGGCGGCCATGAATGGTATGCCCATGGACGAAATCCTAGTTGCTGCCTCATGGAGATCTGTTACCCTCCTTACTTCCCACTATACCCGAGAGATGTGTTACTAGGAAGATGGCCTCTATTCCCTGGGGCCACTTGTGTTGGCCCTGGCAATAATCGAGGAGAGCTAGGTCGGCAGCTTCACTTGTGGGGAAGGTAGAGCTGAGTATGTTATGGCTAAAAAACATAAAGTGTTGCCCTTTAGGCCAGGGCTAAGTTGCTTTTTACAACATAACATACGAACCTCCGTTGACCCACTCTTCCTTTCCTCTGTTCTGGGTCAAAAACTGCCCCTAGACCGGTCTGCCACAAATAACTTCGATGGAGTGCCTATACACAGTGAGATGCACTATAGGGACGCCGGCCAAGCAGCGAACGGAGATGGCTGGAAACCTTTGAGGTTCTAGACAGGGAACGCATTTGTTGGAACAAACTCACCACGGGGGTCAAAATTGGCATTTCCCCCTCAATTTTCTGTAATTTTTTGGCAAACGGTCAATAAAATTTAAAAAATTTAATATGAACTTTTTTGTGGAAAATCGTATTCCGGATATTTTTTTGTTTTAACATGTCTCTTCTAAAACAACCCATTTACGAGATAACCGAAAACGTGCGTAACACCGATGTTGCATTCAGGTGCCATGTAGATTCCGCCATTTTTATGGCAATGATACATTTTCCTGAGTGGCAACAAACGTTTTTTACCTTCTAACATAAAAATGACGAGACTGATGCCACTAGGACTAACTGTTCACTAATAGCCTACGGAACCCATTTTCTGATAGGTTGCCCCCTGACTACTGTTCGGTGTGTGACTACATAATAATTTTGTGCCCCCCCCCCCCCCCTCTCCATCTTAATTGTCCTAAACAAACTGTCACATCAGGGTATACCTCTCACCTTCTGTTCGTCGGTAGTTTGGTGTGTGGCGTCACTAATTTGGTGCCTCCCCCCCCTTGTCCGAAACTGTCACAGTCAGTGAATCCCCTTCTCCCCTCTAGCGTGCATGACATTAGTTTGTGTATGGCCCCGCAGATGAATAAAATTCAATATTTTCTAGATAAGTAGAACAGAAGTCTATGAAGCGTGCACCCCTGGGCATAACGTTCATTTTTTCCTGTAATAGGAAGCTTACGTGAATGCATAATTTCTCTACTTATATTTAGTCATTCTACAAAAAAAAATAGTTACTCTAAAATCATTAGATGTATAAGTAGTGTACGTAGTATAAGTAGCATACATAAATTGTACAAACATAGTTTGTAGTATAAAGACTGGCAACTGGTGACAGGCTACAAGCGACTGGAGAGGGGTAAGGGTGATTGGCGACCGAAGTCAGGCGACTGGCAACATGTGACAAGTTACTGGCAATTGACGGACAACTGCTGACTGGTCACGGATGAATGGTGACAGTTGACTGGTAACAGGCGAATGGCAACAGGTAACTGGTGACAGATGACAGGTCACTAGCAACAGGTTACTGGTAACCAGTATTCGAAGAGGGAGTAAGTAAAAGCCGATATGGCAGACAGGCCCAAAGTCAGCTCTCCTGGTCAGTGATGATATTAAGACTAACTGGCTGTGAGAGAAATAAAGCCACTCCGCAGAATTTTTTTACGCGTACCATTTTGAGCATATGTGTATATGTGGCTTGTGGTTAGGCTGGGTTCAGACGATGTCTCAGCACTAAGGTGAAGCCTAACCAATTGAGCGAGCGGCGGCAAATGCCTCCTCTCGCGAAACAGATTTCAGAAGCCAGTGGCCCGTCATTCATGAGCGTAAAAAACTCCATAACTTTGACGCAATCGTTGACATGTTTGCATCGAAATGGCCAACGATTATGTCTAAATTGCATCATATACGAAATACGCATTTCATGAACAACTTGCCCCAGCTCTGCCTCACTACGATCAGGCTTCACCTTAGTGCAGAGACAGCGTTTAAAGGCTAGCTTGTGGGTGCAACGCAAAGGTGAGCGTCTGTGGATGGTCGATATTATTTCAAAATTCACAAAACAAAATATCTAAAGAAACAATAATAATTGAAGTTTTTTATTGAACCGTAATTTACCAAGTCATTATTGGTTTTCATTTTCAACCATGGGAGTATTAAAACATCGCATCACAGTTGCCAACGCTGGCTTGTGTCAAAATCAGGAACCGAGCAAGTGAGAGGTGAGAGGCCTCCCGTCATTCAGCATCCTGGAGAAGAGGATGATGGGTACGGGCCTGGGGGTTCTACTGGAAAAGTGGGCTTAGGAGGTAACGACACCAGCGGCTCTGTTTGCGGCTGTTGTTGGTTTATTGGAGGGGGATAAGAACGGAATGTGTCAGCTTTGGAATATCTGTGAGGAGGGGGGGGGGATGGATGCTTTGTTGAGTAGTGAGAAGTCTAGGTATATGGTGTTTGGAAGGTTGTAGTAGCTCTGGGTTGGGATGGTTGAGGAGTTGATGTGGATGGGGATATTAAGATCCAGAGATTGCTGGATTTTGTATATCTGGCGGCCATTTTTCAGGTAAAGTGGGAGTACTTAGGGGATATGGTGAATAAGGTGATGGCAAAGACAGGAAGTGTGAAGGGTGTGGTGAAGAAGACTGCGTTGTGGAGTTATACAGGTATGAGCGGGTACTTGTTCTATGGAAGAGGTGTGGCAATGCTGGGGACTTCGTTTGAGATTGGGGTTGTGGACTGGGGTAAGAAACTGCTGGAGGATTTCCAGTAGCTTGGAAGATTGGCACTCCGGGCCACTCACTTTACGGCTAGGTGATGAAGGTCGAGATGAGGGTCATCTTGTTTTGAGGCAAGGCTGGAAATGGCTAAGGTGGAGTTTGATAGGAGAGGGAGGAATTTGGGAATGGAGATATTGGTCAGAAAGTTCTTTATGAGTAGGTCACGAGGAGGAGCCAGACGGGGTGGGTGGAACGTACTTGGAGATTGAAAAGGAATTATACCCATTGTACGGAAATAGAAATGGCCTGGGGTAGAGACTAGAGGAAGGGGGTTCATAGAGGGCCTTGTGGAGGAAGGAGAAGAAGGGAAAATCCTCTGCTGGGCAATGCAGAAAGACTAATGAGGGCCGAGGCTGGGAGGGGTGATGTGTTGGGGACTAAGGGAGTGTTCTTTTGTTCAGGGCTAAGGTGAGGTCCCTGGACACAAGGAAGTTGCTTAGGAGAACGGGTGTGGAAAATGAGTATGGGACTTCTGGGGTGTGTGGAGAAGCGTAGGGACTTTGGAGTATGTGTTGACTTGTTGTTGTGGGTTGCAGAACTTGAGGAGGGGGGTGGGGGAGGGTTAGCCTACTGGTCACGATTGCTGACGAAGGGGAGAGGGAGTGACCAGTTGATGACGTAAGCACCGCTACGCCAGTAAAACAAAATGTTGAAGGGTGGAAATACGCAAAACAAAAACCTGAAAAACTGTCGATATACAGGGAAAACACCCCCTGTTTTTGGGTGGGGGTATAGTTAGAAATACCGAACTGGACGCGGGGGGGGGGCCTAGAGTAGTTGATGACGAGGAGGAGTTGAAAATAGACAATTTCTTGATGACGTAAAACTTGAACGGTCCCCATGTCTGTTGATAATGAATCCGTTATCAAGTGTCTTGTCTGACGGCAATGATGCTGACATTACCCTAAAATAATGATGTTTGTCATATCGCCTCAAGCAGATAAAGCATGTAAACGCTCTTCAACTAAGCAACCAGCTTTGATAAAGCTCATCAAATACCAACTTATTGAACGAGCGAGCAAGCCGCTTGTAGCTTTTCTCTATCAGGGCGCGTTTATGCAACAACTCGCCTTTGCATTCTAGAAGCTAGAAATTATCTGAAATTCCAACATGGCGGCAGTTTTAGCCATTTCGCATCGCAACGAAAACGTTGAATAATACGAGTTCAGAAGCGACTGAGAAAATTTCGTCAGGAAGAATTCTTAATCTTACTGTCACGGATTATCCGACATAAAACATTTACTCAAACGACGTCGGATTTAGCTAATCCAGGTAGCGTTGTTACCATGGCAACGACAACTCTGCCATTGCGATTAAATTCTAGCTGCGAGAATGCAAAGGCGAGTCGTTGTGTAAATCCGCCCTCAGTCTACTCCAGGATTACTTCCAAACGCGAGGAGGATTCGAACGAAATTTGGTAGGGGAACGCTATGAAATAGGCTGAACATTGTATACACGTTTTTGCAAGGAAGCCCTTCTTGGAGGGGGTTGAGGCACTCGTTGGGTAGGAAGAGGCAAGCAATGTCTACTTGATCTTAGTGCGAAATAAATCCAGTGTGGGCTAAAAATGTAGGCAGGGCAAGATGCCAAACAATTTCAGTGTGTGCTAAAAGTGAGACAGGGCGAGGTGTACTGGCGAAAAAAATACAGCGTCGGCACAAAAGTAAACAGGGCGAGGTCTAACTGCCAAACAAATCCATTGTGGGCTAAACACGTAGGCAGGGCGAATACAAATCCAGCATGGGCTAAAAATGTAGGGAGAGCTAGATGTAACTGCAAAATATATCCAGTGTGGGCTAAAAATTAGGCAGGGGGAGGTCTGACTGCCAAA
>JAHWFP010023913.1:42180-54796 GCA_023313725.1 Lithobius niger
TCCTCCCTCATTCTAGATCGTTCCCATGCAGTAGGACCAGAATTCTACAGAAGTCGATGCAATATTGTATTGAAGTTGCATCACGACCGAAAATGGCTAACTTCTAAAGCAACGAGATGCAACTCCACCGCCCCCCCCCCCCCCCGCACCTCACTGAGGTCCGGCATAATGCAATCATGCAAGACTCCATTGAGATGCAAGATAATCAGTTGCAAGATAACCGGTTGCAAGATAACCGGTTGTCCCCCCAGCGCCAAGGATGACGTCTAAAGATAATGAAATGTGCTTGGAATATAATACAAGCCTGTATAGCACCCTTAGTAACATGATGTATGAAGCTACATAGCGCCCCGTAATAACACGCTACATTACAATCTGTGACGATAAGATAAAGAATTCCTCCTGACGAAACGATTTCCTCAGCCGCTTCTGCACTCGCATACTGAAGGCTTTCGTCGCGAGCTGGCAGACCTAAAACTGCCGCCATGTTGGAATTTGAAATGATTTCTAGCTTTTGGCTGCGAGAAGGTGAAGGGGGTCGTTGCGTAAATGTGCCCTTACTCTACTTACGGTGTTTGGGTAGTGTTTTTGTTACTGTTAGGGCACGTTTACGCAACCACTCGCTTTTGCATTCTCGCATCTCGAAGCTAGAAATCACCTCATATTCCAACATGGCGGCGGTTTTATGTCTGCCGCCTCGCAACGAAAACGGCAAATAACGTGAGTTCAGAAGCGTTTGGGAAAATTGTTTCGTCATGAGGAATTCTTTATATTATTGGTACGGATTATAAGACTGCAAGTATTTACTCAAACGATGTCGGATTTTTAGCCAATCCATTTAGCGTTGTTACCATGGGCAATGTCAACTTTGTCATCACGATTGAGGTCTAGCTGCGAGAATGCAAAGGCGAGTCGCTGCGTAAACGCGCCCTTAATCTTCCGGTTCTTGCTTTTATTTTTTTATTTTCCCTTTTTTGTATTGTTTGTTTGCCTTTAATGGAGCTGATGGCCTGTAGAGATCCGTGCTCCTTATTAAATCAACTCAACTCAACCCAAGCTATTTGGTTCCTGCCCTGCTCCCCAGAGGGCTTTATTATTTCCGGAGCTAAGACCAATTCCAGTCAACAGTCCACAAATTAAAACCGAAAAGCAGAAAAAAAAAAAAAAAAACAGAAAAAAACCACGCCATTACAATAAATAACGCACACCAAAACACATTTCTGGTTCTGACAATTTCCGATTGATTGGCAGTTGGTTTTTTGGATTTTTAAATACTTCTTTAAAAGCGCCTTTTCACCTTTTCGTCTCCTAGATGCAGCGCCGTAGAATCTTCGAGCAATATAAAGAAAATAGCGGTAAATTAAAAAAGGGAACAACACTTCGCAGCAGCGCCGCGAATTTTCATAACTAAAACGGGATCACGTGACCCGCATCGGCCTATTGGATAACGGAGAATCTGGAACGTGGATGCTGTGTTTAGAATATGGGGAACGCTATCGAAATGGTGAATCGGCGCCTTTAAAAGGACATTGATCCCAGCGCCATTTTTCTCGATCCTCCACATCAAGTACGGCCCCAAAGTTTTATTTACTTACCGTTACTCAATCCCTTGCTGAAAATCCGCTTTAAAATGTGGCGTCTACGAGATTTTCTGTTGAATATTGGTAATTTTATTTACTGCGGCACTCACGTATATGATCCTTGGCGCGCCTACAATAACCATTACGTTTCATTGTTTCCGGTTGTGACGACAGTTTCTGTGTCAATGCTGTCACGTGACCCTCAATTCGTCTACTAGGCCAGACGTCGTTCCGCGTCGTTCACGTGATCACGAGAAGACGAGGCCGGAAGTGACGTTGTATTATTACTACGCCGAATCTCACGACGGCAGCGTACGGATGTTATAAGGCAGGCCGGATGTTGCTTTAACAGAGAAGCATTTTCACAGCTCAAAGAAAAGTGGATTGCTGTGAGCAATTCTATTATTTTAACGCATTCGAATTTGCGTTAAAATGATAGAATTGCTCATTAGAAAGGGGCTACTTTCACACAGAAAAATTAGCGTTATTAAATTAACATCACCGGAGGGGGTGGGGGGATTTGGGGAAAAAAAGCAACTCAGCCCATCACGCCCTCTTCAATTAATATTACCTTATTCGTCGTGGAACACATTTAGAGAGCATTAATAAAGATGGCATGACAGTTAACCAACTATTTGCCGGCTAACTCATAAGAGTCAAGGGATGCGCTGATTGAGTGAGCGAAGCGAAGTGTTCACACAGCATAACCAGACTGAAAGGTTCTCAAAGAAACTTAATTGGATGAGGCACGGACATACAAATGATAGACGTGACTGCAACAATTTAACAAACAGTGTATAGAGCAGTGATATTTGCCGCCATATTGGCACCAGTATGGGTTTTGGAGGGCATAACTACAAGGTGCACTACATAAAAATGGAGGGAAAAACAACGGAAGAGCGGATTTCTTAGGCTTAAAATAACGTTGTTTTCTCCAACAACAAAAATCGCGCGTTTTAAGTCTAAGAAATCACTCTTCACAGCATCGGCTTCAGTATGACGCCCATCAGTTTCCCTCTGCAGTGCCCCTTGCAGCTAACCCATTAAGGCTCCAGCATAGAATTATATACAATAATACTACGTCGTGTCACTGCTCTATAAGCATCACCCAAGGGCTTCACCCAGTGGCGGATCCAGTGGAGGGTTGGGGTGCACCTGTAAACCCCTACGCTCCGCTTTTGGACGTTCTGGTGCCCCCCCCCCCCCCCTGGTTCCACCGTCGGCTGGCTCGGCATCCCCCTGATAACGCGATACACCCACCAGTCTAGATCTGCCACTTTCTTCAGCTAGTCTTATAGCATATATTTCGTAGCATATGGGATTGGACAAAAAACAACGTTACTGAGCTGGTTTTGTGGTTCGCACACGTAAGTAAAGGCACGTTTACGCAACGACTCGCCCTTGCATTCTCGCAGCTAGAAGCTAGAAATCCTCTGAAATTCCAACATGGCGGCAGTTTTAGCTGCACCGGCTCACAACGAAAGCAGTCAGTATCGCGAGTTCAGAAGCGACTGGGAAACTTGGTTCGTCAGAAGAAATTCTTTATCTTATTGTCACGGATTATAAGACCACAAGCATTTACTCAAACGATTTACTAAGGCCACCCAGACACCTCCCGGATAACAAGTGTGCATTGTTCAATACCTTACGCTGCGAAACATATCTTATGGTTGCAAATCGCAAAAGAAAAAGATTCCACTTGCCGAAATTGAAGCAACTGTCAATAATTCCACCCCATCCCAAAAAAAATCAAAAAAATCATGCATCCAAAAAATAGCGCATTCAAAAAATCTGTTCTCACAGCGTTGGCTCCAAATACGAGCCCCGCAGCGAATCGGGTGTTATTGCCTCTGCTGTATAGTGTAAAACAGGGTGGCGCTCTACTTGGGAAAACCTGGAAAATTTAGGGTATCTATCAAGTATGGAAAAGTCAGGGAAAAATCAGGGAATTTCAAAATTTTCCGAAATTTTTTTTACTCTGTAAAGTATAGCTAATTTATATTTCATGTTTTACTTCTAAAACCTTCACTTTATTACAGTTAAAACTATTATGTTCTTTTTTGTTTCATTTCTGATAAAGAAAAAAAACTCATAAATCTCATAAAACTCATAGGCCTAAGTAACATCTACATGGGATGTTACGCGTTAAAACCGCCCACGCACTGAGCGACTTGGCCGCGCGACCAGGTCGCTGCAGCCAATGGGAATGCTTACCGTTTATGTTAAACCGCGCACTAATAATTTTCATTGGCTGCAGTAACCTGGCCGCGCGGCCAAGTTGCTCAGCGCACGGGTGGCCTAAGTGCGTTTCTAGTTTGGTTTAGACGAGGGTTTAGATTATGGCATTCCTATACTCTTTACCAACACTAGTCAGAGCAGTGCAATTTTTTAATTCAGAAAAACGAAGCGATACGGTTAAGTTGAAATGTGATTTAAGTGAAACATCGCCCCGCGCCCGGGGAATGTTCGTTAGCCATGTAGGCTGCTGTACCTCCTTCGACTGACAAAAAAAAAATCAGGGGAAAATGTCAGTATTGATCTGGAAAACATCATGGAAAAATCGGGGTATTTCACCTTGAGTTTTTTGAACGCCACCCTGTAAAATTTCTTACTGAAAATATTACTGCATGAAACACGTGTTCCCAAACCTTTATCCGTCTTAGTATTTTAGCAACCAGCCCAAACAAAATGGTCAGAACAATCTAGAATGTGAACAATTTTCGCGAATTATTTCCCCCTTTATTGGTAACGATCTGGGATGGGGGGGTTAAAGGGGCAGGCAATTCCAAACCGTTTCTAGGCTGTAAGACAATGGGCTGTTAAGCTTGTAGCACACTATACTCCGTTCCGTTCCGTCCCGTCCCGTTCCGACGACCAACGGCAACGAATGGTCTAGCGCACATTGCTTCCGTCGCTAACCGTTTCAGGCGTTTCCCCTGAGCTTTTAAATTTGATCGAGTCCAAATTGGCAATGCAAATGAAGAAGGACTTTACGTGACTTTAAGTAGGGTCTTGTAGAGACCTTAAGTATATAGAAAGTAGAATAGAATGTATACATCTATTACGTATCAAAGTCGCAGTAAATTAGGTATTAGTTCTTTACGCTCGGGCATGGTGACATTTAAGTCCAGAAGGCAACCGAAATAAGTTCGCATCTGTATTTAGTAGGGGAATGGCGTTGTACGCAGGTGCGTGACGAACGACGACGGCCGTCGACTGCCGGCAGGTGCGTACACTTCCCCGAAGCAATCCGTTTTTGACTGAATGGATTCTGCCTCGACAGTCCTGTCCGTCAGCTGGCGGGTCGTCATGGAGCGGGACGGAGCAGTATGCGTGGCTTCTCTAATTTACATGATTTTAATCCAATAGAAACTTGACTGCCTGCGACGTGACGTGATGGAACAGAACGGAGTAGTGTGCTACAAGATTTACGCTCACTGGAACCCCAAATTCTGATGCTTGATTTTCGGATCACTGTTGTGCTTGTGCCGTCGGCAAAAAAGTACTGAGTCCATTGAAAACTGCACGAGGGACGCCCGGCCCCCGCCCCCTCCGCCCGGAAGCCATCGGAAGGTAGACCGTGAGACGATCCGACGATCTTCCGAATGGGGTTAGCGCGTACCTCAGTCTTGTTTTCACCTTATCTGGGAAATCGATAAGACTCGTGCGCATCAAGTTTCACGACTTTCTGTTTGTTGGTCGTGCAGATTAGAAAAACAAACAAAAATGGACACAATTTTCACCATTTGTATATCTTTATCAACTTGTAGGAACGGTCTCATTAACGACTGTAGAAACCAATTGAAGCTAAACGTTGCGACTTGGCTTATATCACCAGGGCCGTAGGTAGCAAATTAAAAGTGATACGGGTCAACCAAATGAGCTACTGAGGGGGTCTGGCGGAGCGCTGTCAAGCTCCCCCAGTGACGTCGGGGGTAACTGAAACAAATTCTGGCGTTGCATTGTCTTTTCTGGCTTCTAGAAGCCGTGTTTTGAACAAATATTTTCTTTTTTTTTTGTTAAAATATGGATCATAGCAGGGGCGTATTTATGAATTTATGGTGAGGGGAGGGCGGATAAATTTTGAAGATCTAGTTTTTCGCTTTGTTTTTTAAGCATGCCCCCGACTGTGATGCATTTCCCCGACCGACAGTGACTTTTCAGTTGGTGCCTCCCCCCCCCCCCCTCCCCAATTTCAGCCATGAGACTACTGTGTGTCATCAGGAGCCGACGAACGATATCTGGTGCCATTAAGTGTAAGATTTGGGCGGGAAGGGAAGCTTGTATTTCTTGTGTTCACGTAAGCTTTTCGTGTACATCCAAATTACGTGAGGACGGTGGAGGGTCATGTGTTTGAATCCCGGTCGAGTCGGTTGGGTTTTATTTCTTCCTGAGATTAATGTATCTTGTAGGTATCATCAAGGCCAGTCTTTAATGCAGACTGCGTTCCCCTGTTACTCTTCTTTTACCCTTGACCTTGTGATTTATTCTTTACTGTATACAAAAAAGCGGTACGGCAAATGCCGCACCAGCCGTCCGCTTCCTACAGGCATCACAATTTCAGTTTTAGTCTAGAAGAGAGCTAGGGCTTTGCTTAGCAAGTTGAGGTTGAGGTCAGTTCATATTATTGGCAAAAGTCAGCCTTCGGTCAAACACTGGGGCTGTGTGTCAAAGTTCCAAGACTACCTATATTTAAAAGACTTAACGCTCGGCTTCACGTAGCATGCTAGACACGTCGTCCAAGCGTTGCGCTGAACTGAAAGCACGAAGAACGAAAAACCCCAATCGTAGCATTGATTAGTGTATGCGAGATGCACAAAAACGTGATACCTTCTCATTATTAGATTTACCGGTGTTGCAGCGCTAAACGAACATTATTTTACGGTAACGGTGACTATTCTTGAAGTCTTCGGACGATTTACTGCTACGTCAAAGGATCGTTTAATACATTTTTAATGAGAATTGAAAACGCCGTAGCGTATCATACAGTAACTACCTTGGTTGTTCTTCTGCTTGAAATTCATGAAATTAAACCTCCGGAGGCTTTGTTTTGTCGTCGAGTGAAAAAATAGGTAAGTAGCGTGAAGCCATTGTTGTTATATTTTAATAATTTGGTGTCAATGCAGTGTTTTAAGTTTAAAATCCGCCTATCGCGTGTCACACGTACCTTTCACAGTTCAGTCCGCATGTTACAGCAGTTCATTTTTGGGGTGTAAGTAGCGTGACTGGTGGCAGAATCGGTGGCTAACTGGACGACGCGTCGAATTTCTAACGTTAAGCCTTTACATGCAGGTAGCCTTGCAAGTTCAGAGGCAAAGATGTTATTTCCGATTATTGGCTTTCAGCGATGTTCAGTTCAACGGTGCGAAGTCAAGTCAGTGTATATTATGTATATATAAATATATATATAGATATATACTGACATTTTGTACATGACTCATGACTTTGTACGTTGAACGGGACATCACTGAACGCCAATAATCTCGATTTCAAATTATTGGCTTTCAATTAGATCCAGTTCAGCTTGACGGGTGGAGTGCTAGCGTACTTCTTGATAATTATTGGCAAGAATCGCAAGCAGAATATTATTCGCTGAATTGTTGGTGCAATTCTTCTGAATTTCCTGTTGGAAAAAAAACCCGCTTTTGGATAAATCGTGTGACTGGGAACAAACAACACTTTCCGTCGAAATGCAACTTTAATTAATTTCACCACGATTTCACTTCACGCCATTTCGCTCAAATTCCCGAATTAACTCTTTACTCAAAAACACAACGTTGCGCGGTTAAAGTTAAAATTCACGAGTACGATCCCAATCAGCTGGCTAAAGGAACAACGCCTCCGTTATTTGTACACGTTTCCTCGAGGCCGGAGAGACGAGCGAGTTCCCGGGAAATGATCGGCTTGGCACGGGTTTCCGTGGTCGTCACTACTTAGCCAGACCTGAAACCAGAAATCGTTGCATCAACGACCGCGCTACCGAAAAGAACCGAATGTAACTTGCAATGACATGATCCAAAATACCAAATTTAACATTCCAACCCGTAATAAGCGATTAATATAACATTTTTAGCCCCCCCTTTAAAATCGACTCTGGATACAAGTGACGCTATCTAGTTCTAGCGTCGGTTCCGTCAGTGGCGCCCGCAAGTGAGCGCTGTTCCAAGTCCCGATTCCGAAACGTTGTGCCGCTCAGCGAAGCGCTCATTCCGCGTTGTACATTCGCACGCTTAACGTGCCACGCGCGCGCTGGGGTCCCCATGACATCTGTCCCCTCCGGACTGGACGGTGTAGGGGGCCCCGACGGAGGCCCCCGTAGTAGTGATATTGTTAAGCAAGGTTACCTATACATAAAGCGGCCCCCAAGACACGGACTACTGCGGTTCAAGGTAAGGAAAAAAAAAAACATGCTTGTCGTGCTTGCGTTGAAGCCAATGTTTTATAACGCCGAACGACGCATCGTTGTGTTGTATGTGTGCCAAAAACCTCACTGTAGTGTCATTTCCTCGTATCGTAAACTAAATTTGTGGCAACTGTAATTTTGCGATTTTGTTGCAAATTTTTGCAAATTACAACAGGATTATCGATTCGGCTCCCGAAGAACTCTGTGTGTGTTTTCCGACGAAGGGTATTGATGTATTTTGAATTTCAGGGCCACGCGTAAAAATGGACTCAAAGGGGTTTGCGGCAGTGAAAACTGTGTGGTATTTCGTTGTAGAGAGGTTCTTCCTTGAAGCAAGCGTTGTATTAATTTTAACTGTGGCTTGGATTGACTCAGTCGGTATGTCAACTTTACGAAAAGTGTGATGCTGACGCGACCTTGATTGTGACGCCTGCGATTGTTGTGCGTTGGCGTAGGATTGGTTTATTTGTGTGTTTGTTTACGTATTCGAACGGCACGGCTTTAACACAGCCTCCCTGACGTTCTATAACATTTATAACGTCTACGGAAACTGACTGAAATGGGCCAGTTTCAAGATCTAACCCCTTCCCCGAGCAGTTCTTGAAGCTGGTCTTATGTCAGATTTCCTCCCTACTTCCCAGACTGGTTCATCTGACTTCACTCTGTGCGTTGATATTTTGGACAATGTGGTTTTTTCCCTGTTCTTCTGTCATGTTGTTCGTTTTATTATAACTTAAGTCAGCTAAGTATCGGCTTGGCTCGAATTTTGCCGGGAAGGGCACGAATTTCATACTGGAAACGACTTTCATATCATTGCCTGCAAGGGACAAAAGTGGGGAAGCCCTATAACGAAAATCAAGCGAACGGATATGGGTGGGGAGCTGTTGCAATGTCACTTTATGACGATAATGCTAGCCGTGCGATAAATGCATTTCGTGATCCACGATTATCGCACATTACGAACTCGGGAATCTGATTCTGAATCCCTGTAACTACATCTGTAACGGTTAAGATTCTACAAATATAATAACCTTCGTTGTTTCAAGTTTCAACCGACGAAATAAGCTTAGGAATTTTAACTAATGATAATAGAGCAGTGACATTTGCCGCCATATTGGCACCAGTATGGGTTTTGGAGGGCATAACTACAAGGTGCACTACATAAAAATGGAGGGAAAAACAACGGAAGAGCGGATTTCTTAGGCTTAAAATAACGTTGTTTTTTCCAACAACAAAAATCGCGCGTTTTAGGTCTAAGAAATCACTCTTCATAACATCGGCTTCAGTATGACGCCCTTCTGTTTCTCTCTGCAGTGCCCCTTGCAGCTAACCCATTAAGGCTCCAGTATAGAATTATATACAATAATACTACGTCGTGTCACTGGTCTATACCCGTCGCTTTTTTCACTCGAAACTTGAAACAACTAAGGTTATCTGTTTTAAATAAATAACGGGATAATCATCAGATAACGTTTTACGTTTGGTATTTGCAGAGACGAAAACAGATTTAAAGAAGAGAGAGATATTAAAGTGGCACTATCACCGATTGAAAGTCTGCGGAATCTGGCAACATCTAGCGATGTCTCGTACTATCTAGCACTTGTGTGCATCAAGCGAAAGAATGTACAATGTCATTTCTTTTAACGAAACAAACACGCCACGAGCCTCCTTAAAGGCGCATGTTCACCTATTCAACTCTTAGATGCAGCACCGTAGACTCTTCGAGCAATATTAAGAAAATAGCAGTAAATTAAAAAAAAAAGAACAACACTTTGCTGCAGCACCGCGAATTTTCATAACTGAAACGAGATCACGTGACCCGCATAGGCCTATTGGATAACGGAGAATCCGAGCAACGCTATCAAAAGGGTAACAGGCGCCTTTAATTATAGAGTGAACATTTGGTACGTTCTCGTGCACCTGGGAGCAAGCTGTAAAGATTAACGATGTCACTGCCGCTAGATGGCGTCATGGTATTTTCGTTCGTTTTTCAGTCGATGATAGTGCCACTTTAACGCCATATTGGCTTCCGGTCGTTGAGCTATAGCAGCATGGTGCACTGGACGAAAATGGAGGTAAAAAACAACGGCGCTTTTTGTCAAACCGATGGTGTGAGAGCGGATTTCTCAGGCCTAAAAAACCGTTGTTTTGTCCAATTTCTTACTCTGCGAAACACGTATTATTGTGTGCGAGGC
This sequence comes from Lithobius niger, assembly GCA_023313725.1. NCBI lineage: Eukaryota > Metazoa > Arthropoda > Chilopoda > Lithobiomorpha > Lithobiidae > Lithobius > Lithobius niger. Next base: position 52,359 of record JAHWFP010023913.1, read on the forward strand.
GTATCTTCAGTCCTGCAAGTATTTTATGAACGGCTACGTCTTCCTGGAGGAGGCGGCTTTAATCGACGGCCGCCATTGTTTTTGTAACCATCTTGGATATCAGCAAAGCACTCTGCTACTAAAATCGTACAATCGATTATCTGTGTTCCTTCTGCAGCGAACTCAAGATAGGCTGCGGACACTATAAGGTTGTAAAACTGTAAAGAAGAGATACCACTTGTTGAAAATTGCAGCAGTTGCCAACGAATCCCAAAAATTGAGCATTGGCTGTCACCTAATTGGCTTGACAACTATACGCTAATGTTTTCCCTCCACGTATACCCAGTGCACCTTGCAGCTAGCTCAACGACTGGTTCCAAATATGAACTCAGCAATGAAAAGGCGTGATTGTTATGCTCTGCAGACTTACAACTTGAAGATTTACCGTCTTGGATCCGGCGTGTTTAAAAATCATACAAAAAAGGCTGAACGTAAACGGGACGTCGAGTTGAGAATAGGAGTGCAAAAAAAAAAAGATTTCAAAGGAATGCAGTGGCGCATGCAGGAATGGTTGGGGTGGGGGGGGGGCTCAATGCATGAAGGGGCCCCCTGTGCTACTAAAAAATAAATGTTTAATAACCAGTTAGGTGGTCTGGAGGAGCGCTGTCAGCTCCTCCAACGTGGTCCGGGAGCTCTGAAATTTAACACATTTTAGAGCATTTTTTGGGCCCATGTAGCAACTTTTCAGCATTTCCAGCACCTTTTTATTGGGGGGAGTGGGGCATAGAGGAACTTTTCAACATCTTCTGCAGCTTTTTTTTTCTTCGAATTTTGAGATTGTAAATTTTGGGCCTACATGACAAATTGAAATACTTATGAGATTTATTATCATACAAGAAAATCACTAAAAACAAGTTTGGCCTGTGACGTGAGGGGCGCCAGACTTTCCTCGAGGGAGGGAGTGATGTGCCCGTTGTGCGCCCCCTCCCCAAGCATACGCCTCTGAAAGAGTCTTAACGACTGAAGTTTTGGCAGCCGCATTTTAAGTTTTTCCTTTAAAGCTTGTTAAGCATTAGCCGGTGGGGGTTACTTGGCGAAAGTTTTAGTTGGTTGATATCATACCAACTGGGTGAAGCTTTTATCACTTTTTTTTCGCTCCGCTGACTGAAATCCGCAATTTGTGGAATTAATTTAGCAATAAGCGGGTTGAAATATCGCAGAGCAACTTATCGCGATAGTCCTGTTATCGCTTTATCGGAAGGTGTGTATAAGGCATAAAGTTCACATCTGGACAGGTATTTTCCCGACAAGATATGGAATTGAATAAATACGGATGCAAACCTATTTACGTTGCCTTTTGGACTTAAATGTCTGATTCCCTGAGCAGGGAATGGAACCCAAGACCTTAGAAACCAAAGAACTAAGTCCTACGTCTACGCATACTGAAGTATGGTTCCATTCTAATGATTTGAGTAATAGCATAGATTAGAAGGTAACTGGATACGTCATCTTACCTCCTCCAAGCCAACGCGATGCTCTAGCGTTAGTTCCGGTTAGTTTCTACTATTCCTTTGCTAATGCTTTTGCGTGCGAAGCAGATGGAGGCAAAACCACTATGAGAGGTATTAGTAGCCGCAGGTACCGCCAGCACCCCGCGTAGGCTTGGAAGACGTGTAATATGGGCTATCTAGTTAATGTTTATCTTTGGTAATAAGGCCTATGAATTTGCATTAGCGGACATTTACTAAAACAAATCTTTAGGTATTTTGTAAGGCCTGGCTACCAAGACTATGTGAAGTAATATTTCACCTACAGAGCACGAAATGATTAGAAAATCTCAAGTGGAACCCCCAGTGCCATCTAGGTGACATTAACTAAACTATCAATTCTACCCCCATTGTGCTTATATAGACGGTTCTTCTAGTCCAAAATTTTCCCAGATTAAAAAAAAAACTTTAAGGGGGAAAGCGGTTATTATTAATTTATGTCTGGGGAGTGGGGAGGGGGACGGAGGAATTGAAAATATAACCTCCAAATTTTCGATGACCACCCTTCCTACCAAAGCCCTGGAAAAAAAAACGACCCCTCCACCAGCGAAGGTTCAAAAATAATCTGTTGTTCTCCCCCCCCCTCCCCCCCCAACGCAAAAGTAAGATTTTCTTATGCCTTTTCTAATTAAGTGTAGCACTAATTAAAAAAACCGAACTAATTAAAAAATTTATAAAGAATTAAAAAATCACATTTCGCATGGACAGGTTCCCAATTTATGGAAAATGAGCCATGACTTAAAATATGTTCTTGAAAACATTCAAAGAAATATTCTTTAAACCAATATATATATTAATAAACAAAAACGGAACGTTAAATGTTTAAAGTAAGGATCTAAAAGTCAAAACCTAGAAGGAACACGGACAAGCTTTGACAGTCAGGGTCTAGGTGTAAAATTTGTCAGTAAGAGG
>JAHWFP010023914.1:5322-17913 GCA_023313725.1 Lithobius niger
GATTGTCACCATCAATGTAAAAAAAAATTCATGATCCCCCCCTTGGTGTTTGTTAATTTTTTTTTGTCCTAAATAGGAAAATGAATGCATTTGCAACATTTACACATACCTGAACTAATGTTGCACAATTGAGCCGAACAGGAAAGCCAACCGGGAGTTTGTTTGCTTGATTTAATAGCTAAGAATTCGCCAAGGCATACGGCAAGGTCGACTGCAAATCGTAAATACCTAGAGTGAAAGAGTAGTATCACAAGCACTGCTACACAAATCCGCGTTTAAATATGGAAGTCCGTAAGATTTGGTCTGCGGCCTAGTGCTTGTAATGCTACTCTATCAATCTTGCTATGTCCGATTTGCAGTCGTCATTGCCGTGTGTCGTGGCGAATTCCCAGTTTGTAAATCAAGCAAACTTGAAATTTACTACTAGTTGAAAGCAGGCAGGAAATTAATAGCACCACCTGGAGTTGCACGTCTTAATAGCAAGTGCAATACGTGGGTATATAAACTCAACCAGAAGCGATGTATATTTTATGTCATTACTGCTACATAAAATCCGTGTTATAGTATATATAACCACATATTTAATACGTTCGTTTTGACCATGCCGTCGGTTGGTACATCTGTGGAAATCAGGAAAGAAGCCCCTAGTTTGGAAATGCAGGTGCGAGAACAAATTTGTCAGGCACTTAGCTTTCGTGCAACCATGTACACATTCTCAACTGCCACCTTCTTGCTTAAACTTTGGCTCCTACTGGTTGCCAAACAGCAACCTGTACAGCAGGCAAGCCACCTCCATCCCTTCCTGCACTATGGTAACAAAACACACAAAGTATAAAAGTAAATAAATAAGGAGAGGAGAGAAATCTTCCGTTTGATTTGATTGCTGTCTCATCCTGGTTCTGAGGGGTGCTAACTAGAAAAGTTGGACTTAAAAAATCTTGGGTTGTCAGTTTTTTGTGGACCACCCTGTAACGACAAACCTGTTCAATCCAATAAATAAATAAATAAATAAATAATCGTACAATAATAACAATAAACAACAACTTGACTTTGACTTTATTGAGCTTTATAAAGACCCCAAAGACAACAACAACACCAAAACAAACAACAAAACAACTAAACAACAACAACAACAACAACAAAACTACTAAAATAATGCTACCAAAACATAAAAAGCCAAACCATTCAAAAACTTCAAACCATTGAAACTAATAATGGACACCACCAAACACCCAACCAAGGCTCAAAATTAAATACTTTTTCAGAATTAATAACAACTAAGGTAAATAAGTACGACCAAGAATACTTAAATTAAAATAAAATATAATAAACAAATAAATAAATAAAATAAACATGAAAATAGCCCATTCACCCAATGGGAACCCGTTCCACAACAAGGAACAAACCATACAACCAATCCTAACCCCCAAAAAATGGACATTAACAAAAACAAAAATTCCATAGGCTACTACGACCAAACGTCTTTCCATTCCGCAATCTTATCGTATCCCCCTATTGCCCTCCATTCTTTTTACTATCAGTCGTTCGTATCCAAATGCCTTCATACAACCTCCTAATCCACAATTCATTGACTCTGTCCAAAACCAAGGTGCTATTCCATGCAACCTCATGTCTGTTGTTAATAGCATTCCTTGCCAGTGTGCTCCTATCATTCCCTTGTACAATGTCTTTGAATGTTCATGGACCCAAACTTCAAGCCTTTTACCTGACTCGCTCTGATTCTTACACCTTCTCAAATCGTTTACAAGGAATACTATAAAGTTGCAAACCCCCTCCGTTTCATGGTGTCAACAATGCTACTCGTGGAACCAACCACTTTCCTAATGCACTTGCTGTATTTAAATGCCACCCTGGCAACATCTTTCAAGACCTTTCAACCTTCCACCTAAATCTGACCAGTTTTGCAACAACCATTCCAAGATCTTTTCAACCTTCACGCAAAAGATTGATGAATTACGCAGGAGGACATGACACCAACACAAGAAAAAGAGGATTACTGCATTGAGGGAGTAAGAGAGAGGTCACTAGCTCTTACCAGAGACAAGCACCAAACTTTTCAGGGCATTTGGATGCAGAAATGTCACAAGAATTTTTAGATGCTTTAATAAAATACAGACATGTTTTTCATTTATCATCAGCATACATTTTGGAAACAATTTTGCCATTAGCATTGACTGGTAAAGTTGAAACTTGCTACAACTTTAATGAACCTTTATTTTTTTCAATTTTTGCAAATTTAGAAGAAATTTTTTGGTGAAGCGTATGAGCCTCCAGATTAAAGTCAACGACTACGAAGAGAGTTGGAAAGTAGGTTTATGCGCAGATATGATACAATTATGCATTTCATTCGATGTACTCAGGCATACAATGGACGTTTGGTGTCACAAGCATCTGAACAAACCAAAATACAGCGTGTTTTTGCACAGAAGAAGGCATTAAACCATCTCTAGAACTGTGCAAATCGGGTAAAGCCAAACCCTCCAACACCAAAATGAATGACAGTCAGCACGAGCACAGGCAAACGGACAAGGTTACAGCACAGAAACCATTTTATTCTGCATCAAAATGTTCTTTTCAAGGTTTTCAAGGTAGGTTAAAGCAGAAAAGTACACTTCCAAAACTAACAGCAAGTTTTGTGCAACCCAGAATCCAAACAAGGATGCTGCTGAAGAGGATATATACAGGAAGCGCAAGAAACCAAACCAAAGAAAACTGGAAGGTGTGAATATTTTGTCTGCTGCAAATTCGGACATTTTCATGCTCAGTGCACGGGAAATGACCCAAGAAACAAGGATATGACTGCTTAACTCGCCGCCAGAGTAAGGCAGCCCAATCTCGGAGCATTGATTGGCACAAATGAGACTGACTAGGAAGAGGAGTGGTAAAAATTGTACGAGCTTGGCAAGTATAAAGCACATGTGGCTTAGATATGGAGACAATAGCGGAGTAATCTCCAGGCTGTAGGGATAGACCTATCCAGCACTGGCCGACACCGTAAGTACATTAGTATTATCAGCAAGGAAGTAGCTGACTAGTTGATCAGTAAAGGACATACTATGCGCCGGTTTCAAAAATTGTGTTCTTATTGGCTTCAGGGAGAATTAATGGTCAAGGCTACGTAAGACTAAAAATAAGAGGGGGGGGGAATCATTCTATGAAGCAGATGTTCTTATTGCTGAACGATGCTGCAGAGTATTGTTGGGACGTGATTTCCTTCACAAAACAGGATTAATTGTTGGCATCAGGAACAAAGGATGGTGGATGGGAAAGAACCCTAAGCTTACACTATTCATGGATCCTAAGGATCGCTTTACACCATTTCAACACAAACAAATGGATGAAATTGAAAGTCAAGAGGATGCTGATTGGGTCATCATTGCGGGCCACATCCAGAAGGCTCATTGCACAGAGCAACAAAGGAAAAGATATAGGAAATGTCTCAGGAAGTTTCCGGCAGTCTTAATGTCTAAGTTAGATAAAACTCATGTCTACGAGCACAAAATTAAACTAAAACTAGAAGGGTGCCTCTGCAACCGGTCAATCAACTAACAAGCAACTAGGTTCATGATTAGAAAATAGCATCATACAAAGTGGATTTAGTGAGTAGAGTATGGTACCAGTACTTGAGATTCTCCACCAGATGAAAAAAGAAAATGCCTTGATTTTAGACCCCTTAAGTCAAATTCTCAACAGATCAATTAAACCGCTAACAATTCAGAACAGATTCTGGGAAATCCTAAACATTTTTTAGTAATTGATTTAAAGGCAGGATACTTATAGATTCCGTTGGATGAAGAAAGCAAGATGCATTTATTCTTCGTTCAGTACTCATGGGGGATCATTTTTTACCAAGCGGGTGGCTTTTGAATTGAATGGGGAACCAGCTTCATTTGCTAGGATGACGGCCATTTGTATTAAATGAGTCACTTTTTAGTCACGTGATGGTGTATAGTGACGATATACCAAATTCGATTCACATTTACAACATATCGATCGACGTGTAATGCCGAAACTGCAAGACGCAAATTTGACAGCAAGTATAAACAATGCTACAGTTCTGTATAAAGAAGGTTCCCTACTTAGAACATACAATTACACCTGGGCTGCTCACGCTAGATCCAAAATAGGTAAAAGTAATCAAGGACTTCCCTGAGCCCAAAATGTTAAGCAGCTTAGGCATGTTCGGCTCTTTTAAGTTGTATATACCTTATTTTATGAGACAACAGCAGTCTTAAATTACTTACTTAGGAAGACTACCAAGTGGAATTGGACAACAGAATGTTCACGGCACTTCAAAGTTTGAAAGACAAGTTGATTGGCACAACCCTACGATTCCAGACATGTCTAAAAAATTTAAACTACTTTGCAATTCAAGCAGAAGCGGACTCGCAGTAGTACTGCTACAGCATCAAGACGGAAAAGGCTTAGAATCTGTTTATTTTGCACGGAGAAGGCTAATACCAGGCTAAACTGTGGCATTTCGGAAATGGAAATGTGCTCTCTCATTTTTGGTGTCAGAAGATTAAAACCGTATTTGAAAAATACTAGGTTTGTCATTTATTCAGGCCATTCAGCATTATCACATGTATACAGTCAGTAAATGTGCATGGGTTATCTGCGAGCAATGGGGCATCAGATTCGATAGGCGTCCTGGTACCAGCTGTACATCTCTGACTTCTTACAGACCCAGGTTCGATCCTGGCAAAGGGAAGTGTATATGCACTGGCTTTTCTCCAGTTGTTTCCCGCTCGTTGCATGAGGGTTTCCTCCGGGTACTCCATTTTCCTCATCCTTGTGGCAAAAAACAGCAGTTCCTGATGGTGGTAAAACCTTTCACTTAACATCTGCCGCTTGGGCCCTTAAAAGCTGTAAGCTTATTAGCCGACAATGTGTATTAATTAATTAATTAATTAATTATTTAAATGGCCAGCAGGAAGATTGGTTAGTTCGTGAACTTCAAGGATATGACTACTTCATTAAATACAAGAAGGTACATTCGCATGAAGCATCAGATGAAATCTCAAGAAGCCATGAAACCAACATCATCATTGTTGGTGAATTCTTAGGAATGTGGCGAATGAGATAAACAAAGAGAAGTGAAGGAGTATAGGGACAAGTTACCATTTGTTTGTGAACTGAAGCATTACGAAAAGCGTGTGTTACAGACTAGCCATTGCTTTATCTTCTGCTTCCTTTATTTTTGGTGTGGATTGTGTGTCAGCAGCATACGAGCTGCAACAAGAAATCTCGATTATAGCAAGATGCCGCTGAATGAGTGAGCTGAGCAAGCAACTCTGCTAGTAAAACGAAAAATAATGCTTCCTTTTTTTTTGTTTACATTGCCATATTTGTATGTTTTTTTTACAATTTTTCCAAATTTAATAGAACCATAATTTTATGAAGAACACTATTTTGAGATTGTCGCACCATATAATGGTTCGAAAAAACAGGAAACACTGGCACGAATGGGGAAAAAACAACTGATATTTCATTTTGGTTTGTTTATAATGCTACCTGCGAGTTATTGGGTTTGGTTACGGTTTGGCAGTGTCAAGTGGTGATCGCTTAGATTCACAACACAGATGTGTATGTGATGTGCACATTCATGGTCAGTGAAAACTGGATTTTTCTGTGGGGAGGGATAACCAGACGTGGTGGATCGATTAATCATTCCACTCCGTCCACGTGATGAAGTAGTCCCCGTTTGCGAATAAGTGTGTTGTTGGCTGGTGTTAACTTATTTCTTCCTCCTAGGTGCACTGTGCCTGTAAAAACTAATGCATAAAACTGTGTTGCCAATATTTCCATTTAATTGTCCACATTGAACAGACAGTCACAGTTTTGGATTTAAGTAGCAACATTCCAGTTGTAATATGTTAAATTACATTCCTAAACAAGTTATTTTCCGAATTTATATAATTGTGATGAAAGTCTGAGCAGTAAAGTTTGGTAAACACCTAACTTCAGATCGTGAAGAAGGGAACACTTGTACTCCATTGTCCACCCCCTTCTGGGGGGTGCATCACAAAAATGACTGACACAATAACAAAAAAACCATGACCGTCTCTTTTCTGGCCAGTTTCGGACTTTTTTTTTTTGCCGTTGGTAAGATTGGATGTTTCCCGGTTTGGATCCATGAGTTTGCCCCTTCCTTCATAAAACTTCTTTCTGTTTCTAGTATGAGGTTCTACTTCTAAATTGATCCTATTTCCGTGCTTTTTTTACCCTTTCATATTTTATCTCTTGGTGTTTTATTACCGCAGCCTCTTTTCCCCGAGGCTTTCACACAATTCAGGATCTGCACGTAACAAGTATTAGTCCTCCTAGCACCCAGTATAAATTCGTCATCTGCCTGCTGATTTCACCAAAAGTAGACACGATAGTTTTGTTCATAGCTTTGTTTATCCGCCTAGTCAGCTCTGTTTCACCATGGTAGACGAAAAAGGAAGATGGCCGGCGCCTGGTTTTGGTCGGTTGTACTGATGCTCCTCTATCAATCTCGCTATTTTCTATTTGCATTCATCCTTGCCATGCATCTTGGCGAATTCCTTGTTTGTAAATCAAGCAAACAAATCCAAACTTTAAAACTCATTGAAAATGTACTGTATTACAAAGAATAGAGAATGTGTTAATGGCAAGTGCAATATCGTGGGTGTTTAAACAATGCCACCGGAAGAGTTGTGTCTGTGTGTCACTTCTGCTACATAAATCAACATTATATAGTCGACCTTGCTATCAGTTTGTACATCTGTGGAAAACAGGAAAAAATAAACAGTTTAGAAATGCAGCTGTGCGAACAAATTTGTCAGGTATTTTTAAGTATAAACGCATCTTGTTTGTGACCTTTTTCCAGTTCCACAACAACCATTTAAACTGGCAACTGATCTTGTCACAACTCTTCTGAAAGTTAGTTACTGTTGCTATTTGTATTATTTTTTTGCTGTTGGCCTCATGGCAAGGTGGGAAGGATGGTTTTGTCCCACTCCCCAAAAAAATAGCAACGAGGAGCCACTCCTCACGAACACACTCCTTCTCCCACTTGTTACCATTGACAATCATGACATATGTGCGTGTTGAAATGCCTAATCCTGGAAATGGTGTTTGTGGTCTATTTCCAATTTTGCAACAACCATCTAAAATGGCAGCTGGTCTTGTCAAAAGTCTTCAGAAAATTAGATACAGTTGCTATTATTATTTTTTTTTTGCTGTTGGCCTCGTGGCATAGTGGGAGGAGGAATGATTTCATCCCACTTCCCAAAAAAATGGCAACGAGGAGATGCTTCTCATGTAACACTCCTCTTCCCATTCTTACCATTGACACCCCTGGCCTGGATCTCGTACGATAGGCGGATACACATAGTGTGTGTCTAAATCCAAATCCTGGAGATGAACAAGTATTAAAAGTGAGGAAATTTAGAAGGAATAAGGATAAAAACTGTCAAATTTTAGAGGAAATTGAAAGAGGGAGGAACAATGTTCTGTTTTCACTGTGGAGGTGTGGCATGCATACTATGGTTACCATCGCCAAGAATGACGATAAACTCCTGTGACCCCTCCCATGACCCCTCCCCTACTGATCATGCTTGCACACAGCAGTTCATCATTATCTATTATAGCCAGGAATTTTTTAAAAACGGACTATCTAAAGTTGAAAAATAGTGAAATCATTTGCTAAGTTTATCCCAAATGACTGCTGTAATAGGCGTAGAAGTACTATTACAAAAAAAGTTCCATATTTTAAATCAATACGCTCCAGTTTTTTTTTTTTTAATTTGAAACTTTAACTCAGCTTTGTCCAAAATAGCTTGAGGTATTATTAGAGAAAAGCTTCCACATCTCAAATCGACATGCACCATTTTCATTTTTTCTCTCATCTAATTAAGGTGACCTTAGGAACATTTTTTTCCCTCAATTTCGTAAACTAGAGTCACTTTTGTCTTTTAATACGGTATCGTATGGACAATTATTGTCAAATTTTGGACCTTCAAAATACTTTTTTAATTTTTAAAAAGTTTGTTTTGGAAAAATTTAGTTGTTTCCGCGTTAACACTAAAGATCTTCAAATCGTAGTGGCAATAGGTTGCTAGAAAAAAAGGCTACAGCAAATCAAGTGGCCAACTCAAGTTTTTAATTTTGTCAACTATACCCGATTTTCATGAAGTACGGATTTTGTTGACATTTTTGCCTTAACTATAATCATGGCAGTGATGGCTAGCAGATGAACTAGCATATCAAATAGGCAATTTTGTGTGATTTTTTTTAGATTATTTGGTGTCGCGACTTCAGATGGCGAAAACTTGGCAAAAGTTATTAAGTTTTGTCTTGTCCGGATGTCGTTGACATTTATGCTTACCTAAGATGCTTTTTAAATCATCACAGTGAAGAAGTAACGCAGTGATTAAACCCCTTCCCTTTCTCCGGTCTAGTGATGAGTAACTCCCCCTAAATACCAAATACCTCCTAACATTGCTACCAAATGCAAGTTGTGTTTTGATCAATACCAGTATACCAGTATAAAATACCAGAAGTTGCTCCTCACTGACCCCCTTCCGAGCACCACTGTCTATCAGAGGAAAGGCTGCCAGCAAATAAAATAGCCAAACTCAAGTTTTAGTTTTGCCAACTGTGTACGATTATGCAAGAACAAAAAAGGTGTTCCTTAAATATAGACTTTTTTTTTGTAAAGAATGCACTCCAAAACCCGGTAGAAATGTAAATAGAATACAGAAAGAAATAAATTCTTGTGGGACTCGCTCCATGAATTTGCTTGGAGAGCTTACAATGCTTTCCATAACAGCTAGCTGAGATTGTACGGTCCGACAAAAATAATTTGTTTACACGGACCGTTCGGATCCGAGGCGTCCTTCTGATCTTAGGTGTCATTCGGATCACGTTTTTGGTCGGCCAGGTTTTGGTTGCCCTGACAAATTTTTGCGTGCGGGTTTTTCATGATATGTGATTAGCTGTAGCGAGCGAGGCACGGAATTTGGAAAAATGCGGAAAATTGAAACTCATCTTTTCTTGGGATCGAGTGAGTCCGTTCAGGACTCTGTTGACGCAATGGAACCATGTGGTGGCGAGGTCATCGTGGCCCAGTGTGCATAGGCCCTAACATTTAACATTACGAGTCATTGGGCCAAATAGCTTCTTCTGCAACAATGCTTTAGGCTAGTTTAAAATAGTAGCGTTCACATTATCCAATTTGGTACTCTCAGAGAAACACTGTGAATTATCGGCTGCAAAAAACATTTCTTGCTGATTTTACCTCTTAAATAAAAACGTCATTTTAGAAACCAAAATATTTCTCTTTGATTTTGGTGTCTTTTAGTGGTCTTTTAGTGGCAAATGAAAAAAATGATTTTCGACCAATTGAAAATATAGCTTTCATTTTGAGGAATTAGCAATTATTAAATTTGGCCCATTAACTTAAACGTTAAATCTTTAGGCCCAAGTGGGCATCCCTAAAAAAAATATTTCAGATTTTTTTCCTTTTGGGATATTGAGTACGGGTTAGAAAAACAACTTTTTCCTACACTAGTACGATATGAAATAATAATAAATAAAAAAAAAGAGTTCAGTCCTATCATATCGACACGAGTAAAGGAAACCTTTCAGGAAAACTTTTTAGGAAACGTTTCAGGAAAACGTTTCGGCAAGGGTAATACGGATTTTGATCCATCATTGACGGAAAATAAAAGCAATATTGTAAACCGTAAACCTAATGAACCAGACAATGTGATGGATGACGTCACAATTAAATAAAATGGTGGTCGTAAAGAAAGTGTGGGTGTCCAATAATTGACACGAGGGAAAGTTGCGCTTATTTCGTTTCAGATAATTTATTTATCCATTTATTTATTTATGTCCGTTCCTGTAAAATTGGGTCAGGGCTACAAAATATTATGGCAAAAATTTAAAACAAAAAAGCAATCCATAATCAACAATAAATACCTCTATGATAACCGCAATAACCTTATCTGTGAAACTGAATCCATTCAGCCGAATCCGTTCAGCCGAATCCATTTTCCCCAATAATTTTTTTACAAACTTACGTGCCTCACTCACGCAGCTGTGCTCGCTGCAGCTGAACATATAATATCAGAAACCGCAACTAATAGCAAATTCCTTCCAATTAAGAATGTGTCTTTAAGTTATATGAAAACACCGATAGGCGGTGGTTACTATGGTTAGCAGACGACATCACAAGAAAAACAACACATTTGTGGTGTTGTGTTGTTTTTTTCTTGTGATGCTTCTTTAACTTATGCAATGTTAAATTTTCATAGAATACTAGCATCGTACCCGGCTTCGCCCGGGGTTTTCTTTCGCCCGTGGTTATTTCCCAGTTTTTGATTGGTGTTGCGTGAACATTAACTGCGACTGGGTATTTTTTTTCTTTATTTTCTAAAGAGCAGGGCTAACAGAAGCACTGCGCCACACATGGGCATTCCCCGTTAAGGAACCTCCAACTCCTAGACGCACTGCCCCACACACGGGCATTTGCCAATCAGGCCCTCGTCGTCACTTTCAGTTTATCGCTTTGGTTGCGCAATCCATACCGTGTAAAAGATAACTATCCTTCGTGCATGACGTCATTTAAGACATGCCTCTGTGATGACCGCGCAGAGCCAATTGTTATTCGAGGCAACAATGTGCCAAATTCAACTTCTTTTCAAGGCAACAACATACCAGTTTCAACTTCTAGCCAAGCCCGTTCTCATTGGGTTGCCGTTGCTTCATTTCTGCTATGAGACTTTGGCTTATAATGTAAGATAATGTAAGATTTTGATTCAGCGAAACTGGAATTCTCCCTTTTAATCGGAGGTTAATTTTCGGCAAAACGGGATGCAACGAAACGGGAAGACACCTTCAAAATATCAAAAAAATGTTTTAATGAACTATATCGAAAGGTGAACAATATTGACACCTTTTTTCTCAGTTTTATCCCAGACGACTAGGCCTAGATGTATTATTGCAAAAAAATTCCACATTTTAAAGCAGCGACACCCTTATAATAAATAGAACATCGAAGATGAAACCTTTTACTCAGTTTTGTCCAAAACAATTTGAGGTAGTATTGGGGAAAAGCTTCCACATTTGGAATAGACATACTCCGTTTTCATTTTTTACCCCTTGATTTAGGGGATCTCATATCTTGGGGTTGTTTTTTGCCCTCAATTTCGGGACCAGTCTCGTTCTTGGAGGAAAGACAATCAATTAATTAATTAATGAAGAACTGCAGGGAAGCGACCAGAAACCACCAGGGGCAGCGTTCAGTTACTTGCATGCTACACAGAAGTGTTGCGAAAATTAATGGAAAAAAACCGTATCATAAACTTTACTTTTAAGCCTACCGAATGATGATAATAATTAACTAGTATTCATGGAAACGTGAATTTGCAGTGAGAATTTTATCTGGTTTTGTAACTCGACAACTCGAATGTCTTCTAAGACAGTGGGGGTGGGAAGCTCCCTCGATTCCTCCAGTCGCTACGGCCCTGCGTATAATGAAAAAGGTCTATTTTACACACACACATATATATATATATATATATATATATAATAGAAGGTATTATTTTTAAATACCTTAACGTTACAGCAAACAAATTAATAATGCAAAAAAAAAGGTTTACACTAATTCTAATTAGCTTTGCTACTTTTTTTTACCCTTTTTTAGTGAATAAGAACACGAAGGGTACACTGAAGTTGGCAGCGACAAGAAGCACGTCTGCTGCTCTCTGTAGTCTGATCTAATTAATGGGACAGCCGCATTAAGTGCGGCCTGTCTAATTCTCTTTTTCCACTTCTTTCCCAAACATTTACAGGCTTGCGCCTTGGCTTGGGGCTCCTAGGGCCCTCGGCAATCGCCGACTAGCCGACCTGGCCAGTCCGACACTGCTGCAAACAGAGAAAATCCGTGATCTGGGGATGGATTGGGTTGGCAGTTCGAATCTGAGTCACGCCACTACAATGAAATGTAAATGAAATGGTACCATAGCTTGCTGTAGTACGCTAATAGTGTATGATTTTCGCTGTTTGGCTTGCTTTCCGCTTTCCTTTATACGGAGGAAGGGAATTTTAAGTCCCTCGTTGCCCTCAGAACAACTAATTTCCAGTCATTTTAGTACCTTTGGTATGTTTAGAAAAGCCAAATTTTCAGAATTTTCTCAATTGCAATAAATTCCTTTTATCTACTTAGCCAAATTTTTATTTCGGATCTGGGGGGGGGGGGTCATTTGCCATCTTTCACCACCCCCATTTGCCATTGCACTATCATATACTACACATACTAGAGGCCCCCTGCAAGCAATGCATGAGGTCCTGCAATAACACAAATCATATGGCCCAAATTGGCAGGCGTCGTTGTGTAAGTTTGGTCATCTCCTACACATTTGGCCATAGCTAGGGCCAACCTACTATTGCTGTAATGCCTGAGCAGCATTCGAAAGGAAAAATAGACCATTAACGCTGTCCTTCTATCCAATCTTTGCTAAAGCTAACATTATCTAAACTTAACTGTCTATAAGGGTGTTAATGCAAATCTATTTTTTTTGTATTTTCAGCGATCTT
>JAHWFP010023914.1:17923-62571 GCA_023313725.1 Lithobius niger
AAAACAGTCAAATTGAATTTTTAAAGTTGTGTTGTCTTCTTACAGGTATGTCCAAGATGGTGGGTAGTCTCATATGCATTCCCACAATATATTATGCAGACTCCATTATGAACAAACTGGGACGTGTTAATGTCTTATCTATGGCATTATTGTTTTATGGAGTTCAATTGTTGTGCTACTCATACATCACGTAAGTAAAGCGACTATGTTATTAATTACACATTTTGTGTGTGACTTTTAACAGACTTCAAGAAACTCCAAGCTCTTTCTTGGAGTTTCATCCCTAATTAAGTGCACAAATCTTGGATCTTAGATGTCACACTGAAAGGACTGCCTGTGTGCCTGAGGTCCTGGGTTCAATCCTGGAATCATCCCACACATGCACATGCAGAGATGGGCCTGGAGATGCTAACATTCTCATATTGATAATGTCATGCAAAATATCCTAAGAATTGCCTTGCAAATCGTTCCTCTTTGTCCAGAGACAACCTATAGCCGTTAAGGATATTGATTTAACTATTTCCGTTTTTTAGATTTCAGGCGTTCAGATTTAGATTTTAGTTTTAAGTCTCCTGCACTTTATGAATCATGCGATTGGCATCTCTTGAAATGGATACCAAGATGACTGGCTCGGCTGACCTGTTCCCATCATGGTGAGCTGGCACCTTTCTAGGGATAGATCATGCCTGTGTTCGGCTGAGATGGGGGTCTGTAACTCTTTTACAACCCAGTTTTCACTTTTATCCAAAATTACTTCCTTTTAATTATGGGCTTACATAAATCGTTTATTTTAATGCTCTTGTCTATACCTTAAACTTAACGCAAGCTTCTTTAGCCACCCCCGCCCCCCACCAGCAGGCATCCCTGCTCACTTCCCTGCAGGCATTGCCAACAAGCCCTCACTTTCATTTGGGCACAGGCCAGGGAAGGGGGGAAGATGGCCACTATGAAAATGATCATCCCTATTAACAAACGACTTAATCTGCAACCCCCCTCCCCAGCAGGAATACATAGAAATACTGTCCTCATCGTCATCTACAACATCGGAAGCATCCAAGTGGATGAGTATTTCCCTTTTACGGACCATGCCAGAGCCTAGAATGAGATTTAATCTTTCTCTGTGATTTCACACTACTCGATGTGGTCACAGTTTTATGATTACCGTACATTTTTCCTGCATGCTTAACTCGGCTTGACAAACACCCGAGGTCGTGTCATGCTTACCTGTTGAATGACTAGGACGTTGGGAACTTTAATGAACTGTTATGAATTGAGAAGAAAGTCTACTGTAATGAGTGAGGTGAAGAATCGGCTGTGCGAGCTCTCTGCGTGTTGGGTTGCGTCCCTATCCAAGATGGCGGGTCCTAATCAAGTGGGAGATTTGGCCTTGACCACCCATAACCCCTAATCGTTCGATTTCACTATCCTCCCGGAACAGTTTGTTGACTGCTGGTCCACCATTAAGTGTGAAATTATTAAAATTTAATCAGGAGGATGTGTCCGAAATCCATTTGATCCCTGTTGCGTGCGTCAATTCGGGGCTCGATTTTCCGACCGACAGGAGAAGTGCAAGTCCGGGTGGCGATGTTGTCGTTTCTGGTCAGCCGTCTTGTTCTATTTTCAGTGTGAAGGCAATGGAGGACAATGTCGCTGGATGTGGAGCTGTTACCAGTGGCAGCGACATTGTTAATGCTAAGCAATCCAAGACCTCGGGTGTTCGTCAAGCCGAGTTAAACATGCAGGAAACATGTACGGTAAGCATAAAACTGTGACCACATCGAGTAGTGTGAAATCACAGAAAAAGATTAAATCTCATTCTAGGCTCTGGCATGGTCCGTAAAAGGGAAATACTCATCCACTTGGATGCTTCCGATGTTGTAGATGACGATGAGGACAATATTTCTATGTATTTCTGCTGGGAAAGGGGGTGCAGATTAAGTCGTTTGTTTATATGGATGATCATTTTCAAAGTGGCCATCTTCACCCCTTCCCTCCTCCCAAAACTTTTTCTTAGGCGTCTTGCAGGACTGATGACAGTAAGACTAATTTCATAACGTAAATCCTCTATTTGTAGTCCGGCCAGTGGATGAAAATCGAGCCATTTTGACCCAGCTACAACTGGAGATCGGCTACTACAAACTTTAGAAAGAAAATGTCCGGTGACAGCACATTTAGAACATGTGTCTGACATGTGACGGACATGCTCTTTTATAGAATATTTTCAAAATGAAACCATTTTCACATGGCTACGATTAGAGATGCGGCTACAAATAAATACTGGCTACTAATAATTTGTGATTGACAAAACTTGTTACAATTAGAGACCAGCTTTAAAACCAGGCAGCAAATAGAGGATTTACAGTATTTCACTTAACCACATCAGTACAGGCGGGTATGCACACTGCTGTAACGTGCTTACGTCACATGCCACTGCTCAGGCAATTGCGGATGTTACCATTGTCCTCCTAATTGAAACTGCTGCAGTAGTTATGGACCATACGGGCTCTAATTTCCAAATGTTGCCAGT
The DNA here is from genome assembly GCA_023313725.1 of Lithobius niger. Classification (NCBI taxonomy): domain Eukaryota; kingdom Metazoa; phylum Arthropoda; class Chilopoda; order Lithobiomorpha; family Lithobiidae; genus Lithobius; species Lithobius niger. The sequence goes on from JAHWFP010023914.1 coordinate 20,451, forward strand.
AGTTCCCTCACACACGCTTTTGGAAAATGGAGGGAGCGAATTGGTGCTGTTGGTAACATTCTGGCTTTAGGACCGAAAGGTCCCGGATTCGTAACTGGCTTTCGTTGGAATATCTTAACCCATACTCGTAATCAACGCAGCCATGCATTCCACAAGCAAGGTTATGTGTATTAACTTATTAGCTTCTTTAACTTGCAGTCCAGTTATGAGACTACCTGTGTCGAAGCAATCCTGGAACCAGAGGGTGAAGCATTAGTGAAACGTAAAGCGCTTTTTTCTTGGCCCCGAGGACGGCACAATGCTAGGCCCTAGTGATTGTAAATTTTCTGTGTGGTTTCAAATGTCTGCAGAGGAATTTAAAGAGCTACAAAAAAGGCTCTCGTTTCAGGTTTGGTTGGGAGGCACCCAAACCGCCTGAAACCCAGCGAGTTCAGCACAAGGAGGTATTTTTTGTTTACGACGATATACTATATCGCAAGTGGCCCCCAAAGAGGCAAACCCTTTTGGAACCCTGTTAGTGTTACCGAAGTGTGGCGGCTTCCGTTCTCCATGCTGATCATTCTATCGTTTGGGCTTGGCGCTTGGAGGAAACTGGTCTTGAGAAGGAACTCTTACCTCAGATTAATTGGACTGAAGTGTTTTCGGATGTCTAGCGTTATGTTGCTCCCTGTCTTATCTGGCCAGAACAATGCCACGTCAGGTAAATCCTCACATCCACTTTTGCTTTGGTCCCATGGTGTCTACATCCATGAACGGTCGTATTATTAGACATCTAGGCCTACAAAGGAAAGATAAAAATAAACCCAACAGTGAAAATAATACACTAGTAATAACATAGTATAGTAAGCCTCTTTTATGCATTTACTGTCGGAGTGGCATGACACGGAATCGAACTGGCAACCCAATTCATCCCCAGGTCACCCACATAATGCTTTTACAATATGCCCACTCCTCAACTGACGCACTGATGACGCACTGAACCCTTTAATAAGGTGTTACAGTAGTGACGGGGCTCCATTTGACCAAGAATTACGGCTGTAGGCAATGGAGAAGGAATACAGATCATTACAACGGCCCAACAAAGGATTGAATATATATATATATTCTTATATATTGCTGCAAAGTATATAAGAGAGAGATTAAAACAAGCTAAACAGCGAAAATCATACACCAAGAATACCTTAGTACAGTAAGCCGCTTTTATGCACTTATGGAGCAGTTTGGTACTAAGCTGGTGTACTCTTCAGTAGACCATCTACAAGTCAATGCCGTGGGAACAATTTCTGTGAATGCTCGAGGTGTCTTTGACCTGTATGTCATGGAAAACCTCCTGAGTGGGAACAGTGCCTTACAGGAGCTACGTTTTCAAGGTGCGCAGTGCCCCGCGTACCACAGGCTTTATACTGTTTGAATTGGTTTACGGAAAGATCAGCAGGGGTGTTCTTAACCTAATCATGAAAATTCGGGTTGAGTCCAATGGCCTTGTCCAACTCCCAGTGTTCTCTGGTCTTTAATTGCAACGATTCAAGTTTTGCAAAGAAATTGCCCAAGAAAACTATGAGCAGGCTCTACTTTCCTCTAGTGATTACTATGATCGCAAAGGTATGTACACTATGCTATGTTAGGTCTGGTTAATTAGTCATGGTGCTAGAACCTTTTAGGAATATCGTGTTGAATTCTAGGGAATAGTTTGTCACTAACTAGATGGTCGACAGACAAACGGGTCACAAACAGTCTATTGTTAGTCATATATTTTACTCAAAAAGCTCAATGTTGCTATAAGCAGCATTCCCCAAACATCAGCCTATGTTTGGAACATGACGTTTGTCAGTTTTTATTAATTTCTTACATGTAGCTGACATTTCTTACATTTCTTACATATAGCTGACGAGCCTAAATCAGTCTTCAATTGGATAGATAAATCCGGTGGTGGGGCCATGAGTAATGATGAAGCCGTGGTTTCGTTAAAGGGGCTTAAGGAAGTGTTCCATGTATACACGGACCTATTGGCATTTCAATCAATTTTCTTGAACTTGATTCAGTTCGGAATTTCCGTGTGGAGGTTCCATGATCATCATCTGACCTGTGGCCACTTATATTGGATTGAATGAATTAATAAAAACTGACAAACGTCATGTTCCAAACATAGGCTGACGTTTGGGGAAGGCTGCTCATAGATGTTACATCAGTATCTTGGACCTGAACTGTGAGGTTTGGCAAGTCGGCCTAACCGGTGGGTGGCAGGGTATTAAAAAATCAGCCCCTTTGGGTGAATTACAAAATGCGCCTCTGGTCACAGGCGTGGACATGAAGAATGCACGATTTGTCTTCAAAAACTCATTGGGAAAGTTGGCCATGTTGGGGAGGCCATCACTGCACCATTCCAGGATGAAGGAGTGGTCGGCTCCGAAACCTAGAGTTAACACCGGGAAACTGTTCACTCTTTTCTCCCCACTGGTAGACTGCATGTTTTATTTATTTATTTATTTAGTAATTGCAGCACACCCCAAAGGGTAAAAAGTACTATCAATATAACCAATAAAAATATAACTCAAAACAACGGCAACAGAAAGGGTGCAGCCTTTCGATGTCCAGCCTCTGGTGTTGATGTCTGTTTGTTTTTAGGGTTGGTAGGGTCCTACCAGGGGTGCCTGCCTGAGGTCTGCTCAAATGTGTAACTTTCTTGGCTAACTTTGATGAAGGCTGCTCCAGATGTGATCGTTTCTTGATCCAAGGTATGATCAGCTCAGGCTCGTCCTGCTTTCTAAACTGGTTTTGAAGACTTCCGTCTTGATGTGGCCTTCATGGTCTTCGCTGTTCTGATATAGGTGTGGGCGTGGTCCCGGTCCCGTCTCAGAACATCGCAGGGGAAAAAAGCAACCGTATTTGCACCTCTCAAGGAAACTAACTCCTCCAGATGAAATCTGTTGGGCACCCCATGTGATTGTGAAACCCAACGTCGGACTTTGTTCTCAGATGACGTTTTTTCTGATGACATTGATGACAACCGCCAGTTAGAGTGAAATATCGGCACTCTCCAGGCTGGTCGAGGGTCACCTCATTCCCTCTGGAGTTCCGTGTACTGGTCCAGAAATCAGATGGACCTTCCAGACCTGTGGTAATAAAACTCTCTGCCCCTTGGTGGAAAACCAAGGTGAGGAATAAGTGTAGTGCCCTATCTGTGCCCTGTTGTTTTACCTTGAATGGACATAAGTCTTTGTGACCAGTTGACCACCCACCTGGTTTGCCTACAGAGTCGTTATCAAAGTCTAGCATGTGCCCGTGATTCTGAACCGGGACAGTAGTTTGAAAGGAACCATTGGTGGGGGGGGGGGGGAGCTTGTGTCCATCCCTGCTGACTTAGCCCAGTGATTCATATGGTATCTGCGATGCTTACAAGTTTGCTCCAGACCTTAGGGACTTCACCCATCGGTGTGAGCCCATGGGCTGTGGACACCAGCTTCGTCTTTGGATTCCACAGATGGAGTGCATTTCGATGAGATGGGCGCAGCTATTAAGGGTGCTACGAAAACATCTTCATCAGCTATTATCTGTGAGGTGTCAGTGGGGCAGGTGGAGGCAAGACACATGGACAAACATGTTGTGGCCTGACGTTTTGGAATGAGGTGATGTGACCTGACTACAATTACAACCCTACCTCACTTTGACTGAGGTACTCCAGTTGCAAAGATCGTCTTGTCTTTGTTCTTGTCTTTCAACTCTTGTCAACTCGGAGTATCCAGTGATGATGCCAGCTTGGATGTGAAATATTATCAGGTACACATATGATCGAACATACAACCTATTGTTACTGGTTCACGCTCTTGGGGTACTTATAGTGCATTCTACGCTTTTGTGCTAAATGTCTTGTTTCGAAGATACTTGAAACAGCTACTTGGAAACGCCGCACGACTTTCTTTGGAAAAAGTAAATATTCAGATTTTCGTTTTCAGCTGTTGAGGTCATCTCAGGACGGCGCGGGACAATTTTCCTAGGAAATTGAAAGGATCTTCGACATGCCACAATCTACATAAGCACGAGCACATTCCCGGAGCCCTGCACTTCCGAAATGTACAGGGGTTAGGCTTTCTGGGCTCTTGAGTCATTGCTGAATTGGCTCTGCTAATTTTATTATTTTGGGCTTGTATGACTTACCATCACACAGCTAGATATGTTCCCTTCTGTAGGATGTCCAGGTCTATAGAATACGTCAGCGCTAAATATGCTCAAAAGAAACTCAGTTTTAATCTCCATCAGCAATAATTTGATTTTTTTTTGTTAACAAACGTAGTTACCTATCCCGGATACATATTACCCACCATCATTAACGCTTTATGACAATGCTTTAGCGCACTAGATGCAAAATGATAGTTACTGGTTCTTCTTGATTGGTGGATCATTTCGAAGAGATATCCCATTATAACAGACAATGCGTGCATGACGTGAATGCAGGGACAAATTATGTAGGCAGATTGTCGTTTAACTTTGATAAAATGAAGAATCAAGTCAGTATATTAACAAAACCAAAGTCAATTATTTACTATGAGTAATATTGACGTTTATATCTCTTCTACAGTTTTCAACTGTATTTACTTGGAATGTAAGCATCACATGCTGAGTGAGATGCTTGTATCAGTATAATTCGGGATTCAGGTCTTCCAAGTATAGCTCTGGTCCACATTAATGTATTATCGATTTGATACCCAGCATCGATTATCCTCCCAGCATCAAAAGCTACAAGCTTCCTGCTGGTGTTTTTCAATGTCAATAAGTCTGCTACTCACACGTTTTAATATTTTGTTACAAAAGTTCATAACAAGTTTGATCCAAAATAGTTACTCTACGTATGTTTTTATTTCAGTCATCCTTGGTGGTCATTGGCCATTGAATTCCTCAACTTTGTCACTGGTTGCCTCAAAGTGGCAGCCATGGTAACCTTAGCTCATAAGGTAGCACCAGTTGGACGAGGGGCCACAACACAAGGCACAATTCATTGTCTTCATTACAATGTTGGTAGGTATTGCTTATTTAAGGATGTAAGTAAGATGTCTAATTTGTCTAAAAAAAAATATGTCTTAAATCAGTCCATCTCACACGATATTTTTTTTCTACCAAGGGGCTGGCCTCGGAATTTTAGTGAGCGGAGCTTTGTCTGATACATGGCATCTCCGTATCTCCTTCAGAAGCTTAGGCATTTGCAGTATGGTTGTTGGAGTTGTCTATGCTATTTTCCACTGTTGTATGAAGAAAAAGCAGCCATATCAGCCAGGTAAGGAATTAATTACATCATTTTTACAGACCTAAAACTTTACGAGTAATTACACGCCAAAACCTCGCGTAAAATGCCAAACATTTTAAACATGCATTTAAAGCAGTGTTTCAAGTGAGATAGATACCTTTAAATTGGAAGCTAAACATTAATTCAGCAATCCTGAAACTTCACAGAACAAGCATGTATTTTAGTATTAAGGCAAGCTAGAATGCCTTAAAGTTTAAAACTTAGTTAGCTACACAGCAGATACCGCTAAAGTGACCATAGATAACATTAAAGTTTACAGTGCAGAAAAGCTAGATTTAATACACTAAGTAAATTCATACTAAAGTACTACTAGCACTACTATAGGTTGTGTTATTGTGGGTTTTTATTTCCAAGGTTCGTAATTTTTAACTCGGTAATCCAGTCCATTTTAACAATAATAAACGTTTAATAAATGAGTGGAAACGTACATGACCGCACATCGCAAAAATCGGATAACGAATCTCTTGCTTTGCTCATTGAACCCAGCCTGGAAGGGAGAGATTTGATCGAGAGAGCATAGTGGGGTATCCCAACCGGCAGGCTAGGAAGCCGCATCACAATGCACAGCAGACTTAATTACAATGTTTACATTACTAAAATAATTCAGTGAAGCGATTGCTAACATAACACGTTTGAATTTTAAAGCTATAAAATTCACTGTGGTGGACAAGGGGAATTAAAGGATTTGTAACCAGGCGATTGCTGATGATCTCAAACTTCCTGTCCTTTACGTAGCACGGAAGCACAGACTGCAATCCTGTATGATCTCTACCAGCTTGTAGAGTGGGTAACAATGTGGAAACTACGTATTAATTACGAGAAGTGTAAGGTGGATACCAGAATCCTAATTACCTTTACAGTCATCCAGACCTCTGATCAAGAAAAAGATCTTTTGGTGTCATTGTGGACAACGAGTTCAAGTGGTCGTCTCAGTGTGCAGCTGTGGCAAAAAAGGCGATCAAAGGCTTGGACTGTTACGCAGAATATTTAAATGTATTCCTGCACACGCATTCAGTGTTGTCTACAAAACGTATGTTAGACCAATCCTCGAATATGGTAATGTTCTATGGTCTCCGTACCTCATGAAAGATATTAACAGCCTAGAAAGAATTCAAAGAGCTACTCGGTTGGTAGCTACGTAAACTTCGCCTACCATCTTTGGAAAAGAATAGGAAAAGGGGTGACCTTATCGAAGTGTACAAGATTCTTCATAACTTGTACGACATACCCAGAGACCAGTTTTGGACCCTACGTGATGACAATCGGAGAGGCCACAAGCAACATACTAGATTACGGCTTGCTAGTACGTTCTTTTCACTTCAAGTGATTAATGACTGGAACAGGTTGCCTATGAGTGTAGTTAATGCCACCAGCCTGAACTCTTTCAAAAATCAACTTGATAATTTAGTCTGGTAGTTTGTTTTGTACTCCGAGGTGAACTGATAAGCTACAGGCTCCACTGTTCACTATTTCTGTATAATCTTTATAATCTTTATTACTGTAATATCAATATCAAGAAACTAGATACTTGCACACAGATATTAAGGCTAGAACACGTCAGAACCACACTAGTGTGTCGGCCGTCAAATTATCGAATAGCGATCTCCATCACACCTTCCACATTGCATATATCACCATGTTCATTCCTGTAGGTTTTTTTTTTCATTTTAATGTGGCTTGATGGAGTTCCGTTGTACTGTGCATATTTTCAACATGTTAAAGGCGGGTTGTCACCAAACAAAATTTTTGTAGCATCTAACGCCATCTAGTTATCATAGCACTTGCTCACAGCAAGCAAAGAAATGTACAAAGAAATATCTTTTAACACAACAAACAAACCATGTACCAAAGGGCGCCTCTACATTGGAGCTATTGGGACTCAAGCCCTTCCCCACCCTCGCAAAGAAGCTGGTTGCCCTTTTTACGCATAAAAAAAGTGTTGGGCAAAACATGTTGCGAACGTAAAACGTAAAAAATGTAAGTTTTTCTTTCCAACATGGCAAGGGATGAAGTGGAGACTTCTCCCCAGTGCATGTGTTACGTGATTTTGTGTTGTTGATTGACCTTTTGTTTTTTGCCTGTTTGCCCTTTCTGAGTTTTCGAGCCCACCCCATTTTGCCGGTCTGCGGGCGCCCTTGCATGTGCCTCCTTAATTATTTAGTGGAAATTTGGTATGTCCTCATGCACCTGGAAGCAAGCAGTAAAGTTTGATGATATTTCTGCTACTAAATGGTGAAGTGGTAGAATATAAAGAATCTACCGTAGTGCCATCTAGTGGCAGTAATATAAATAACGTTTATAGCTTGCTCCAAGTGCACAGGGACGCACCAAATGTTCACTCAATAATTAAGGAGGTACGTGGCTTGATAATTGCGTTAACAGAAATTTCCTTGTGCATTCCTTTGTTTGTTGCAAGCAATCGCTAGAGAGAATTCAATGGTGCTAGATGCTGCAGACCAGAGGCGGACTGGCGGGTCAAGAGGCCAGTCGGGAAGGTGGTGGTCACAGGCCACTTATTTTAAGTAATTAGGGCAGAGCCGGGGACGTAACAAAGTGCTTTTGGCTGGGGGGGGGGGGAGGTGGTCGATTGGCCTTTGAAGGTAGTGATAGCATTCAACCAGGGAAAGGCCGCCAAGGTTAATCCTATTAGCTAAGTTAATTGTCAAGTTGTCATTAACATCCAAAGTATAATTATGTGCAATTAACTTGGCTAACAGGATTAACCTTGGTAGCCTTCCCTGGTTGAATTATACCACTACCTTCAAAAGCTGATCCTTGGGTGGATATCACAATTTTCATTGGACTGTGAACGTAAAAAAAGGTTACCTTGCCTTATCTTCATCTCAACCTTTTTTTCTGGAGGAATTTTATGTCTATAAATTTTCACTTTAATAATTTTCAAATTTGTCATTGTCCAATTAGCCGCGCGATGAGCCAAATTGACATGGTTTGGTTTATTGTATGACCATATTTCACATGCTTTAAGTTTCTTCAATCCTATATTTTTACACACTGGATAACAAATGGTGATTTTGTTTGTTTTGCTCACTCAATCAGCGCATCCCATTCAGTTGTTTTGTTTATCCCTGCACCTTCCCCTTACTTTTTCAAGTTTTCGGCAACATTAGAATTTATTCTGGACGTGATTAAGATATGCTTTTAGTTGCTTACAATTGTTAGACACATGTAACTTAGGACTGTGAATATATAAAAGGTCACACCGTCTTCTATCCCTCTCTACATTTTTTCTTGAGGAATTGTATATTTATAAATAATTAGCCGTTACATCAGCAAAATTGAGAATTATTTTCGTTTGCTTTTTTCGTTCACATTTTGTCTTGCAGAAATCCCTGAAGTCACCGTTACTAAAACATCAGACCGCGAAACATTTTGTTTTTTGGTCATTAGCAAAAACTCCGTTTGCGCGTGGATGTTCATATTGTTGTGTAACCATCATCTAACGTGCACCCCTTTAATGTTACTCGATCCACGACAACGAAAATTCTGCTTATTGTGTCCTTCGTTACAGTTCAGCTTTAGTTCACCCGGGCTTTTACTATAAATCTAAGGACCAATGTTGATTGTCCAAGCTAGTGTTTCTGGAAATTTTTGGTTGAAACTTGTTCCCTGGTGGCGAATTTCGAAACCCTTCCACGCATTTGTCCTGTTCCCTACAAACACTAAACCAAAAAAAAGACATGTTCATATCACCATGCATTTGTGTGCAAAAGTGCAACTGCGTAGGCTAGTCATGAGCAATAGTCTATGGGCCGTTTTTTTTTAACCTAGTCAGCCATAACCTGATAATCTACTGTTACTTGGCAGTGACAACACTAGCGTGTGTCTAGATATGAATTAGACGTCTTGCTAAAAACGTCGTAAGCTTAGATTTCAGTTTTGTTCCTGTTACCAGAATAATAATAAAAAAAATTACTTTCGTTTTGTGTAATTTCTTTGTAGAATGTGGATGCCATCGTTAAGATATATTGCAACTTAGAAAATATTAAAATAAGAGTATATGTACCAGAAATTCTGAATGTATTAACATTTGCATTTTGTTTCTGCAGCTGCGACTGGAAGTAACGGTGAAGCTAGGGATGACGTACCTCATATGCCAGTGACTGGAGTGTAATAAAGTGTGAATTGGACATTTGCTTTACCACACAGTGCCATTAAACAGTGGGCAAGGGTTGCAACAGTGCACTGACTTACAGCCATCTAACTTGTCTCTCAGCAGCTTGGTTTAGATGGTAGTGTGATAACTCCACAGTTTTATGTGACAGGTGTATATTTTTATGTTTGCCTTTTTTTTAATGTTTGTACATAAATATGGTTTGCTTGGCTATATAATTATTGTGACAGAAAAACACGATGTCTGCTCAAACTATCATGACCAATCGATGAAATTTTAATCATCCCACCGCAATTTTATTGTAAAGACATTGCTCACTTTTATCATACATGTAAGATTTCACTACAGTATTTGTACAGCTGTACATTCCTGTTCTATAAAATGACTTTGGCTTGACTGTGATAATTATTGTCAGTTGTAGTCATTTATTAAACTGAACTATGTTACTGATTTTTTGAATAATGTTATAAAAAATGTCAAAATGGTACAGCCCTGAGGTTTTAAACATGAGGTTTATTTTTTCTTGAGACAAAAATGATCTTCCATGGTATAAATAAAATATAGCTGGCAATTATAATATTTCTTTTTTAAGAAATTACAACTTTCGGGTTTTGATTGGCAAGGGGACAGAAAAGTATTGCTAAGCAGCCAATTAGGTATCAATTTTTGGAGCCAATTTTTTAAACAATTTCTTGAACCTTGCTGCAAAAGTAAGGCAGCATACTTTTGCCTTTTGCGACCGTGTTTGCTTTGTCATGGCCAGTTTCGATACGTAGCATTTCCTGCTTGGAATAGCATTTATATATCTATGAAAGTTGTAACCCATACAGCATTAGTGGTCGCAAATGTCTAATTGTGGTCGTCTCCAATTTGAAACAGCCAGAGGATTTCTGATAGCTGTTCGGAATACAACGTCCACCTGTGGTCACGTAATGAATCTTGATTCAACTTATCATAACCTGCACGCAATGTGCTGAATTGAAAAAATAAAATATAAACCAGTGAGTAGGTTAAATGGTTTGACTGGTAGCAAAGAATTGTTTCATAATTAAAATAATAAAACAAAATATTCTTCACCACCCAACTGGTGAAAGGAAAGCAGAAGGGCTTGGGGCCTCTGATAACGCTCCCTGGATTATTTAAGGAATGTCTCACTCGCCGACAAAAAATTTGTAAAAAAGCAGATCGAAGATCAAGAAACCGGACATTTCAGAAACCTTTGAAGTGGTTCAGTGTTCAACAATTTGCGAAAAATGGGTAAAGAACAAGCATTTACCGTTTCCTCCCTCAAAGCATTCCATATTAGGACAACCCTGACCGCAAAAAAGTTACGACGCCTGTCCAGACCGGAAGCTGGAACTGCAATTTGAAAATTATGACCTTGTGTACGGGAAATACAAGGTGCCAAATCAAAGTTTCATGGTAAGTAGTAGTACCCAATTTCATTTGGTTATTTAATACCTGATACACTATTTATTTAAACACAAATTTAAGAAAATAAAATCTACCCTGCACCCATAAAATTAAGACTTGGAGGCTGAGTAGTATATATGGCTGACTAAGTGTAGATGCAAAGAAGTTAGAATCATCTTTATTCTTTGGAATACGGTACGTATTGGGTTCTTTATGTTCTCTAGATATTAAGAATGTGCAATGTCTGCACATTACTAGTGTATATCACTTTAGCGTTGATGCTTTTTCTACACTATATGTTGATTTAGGAATAGGATAAGTACTTAATTTCAGAGCATACATAATTATGGTGGTTGTAAAGAAAATAAGCTAATGTCCCAAAAAGGTCCAGATCAGGTCCAAAACAGGCATGAAGTGGATATCAGCTGGACGTGTTGTGAACCTCCAGATCAGTGTCATGGTGTGGTCCACTGGACCTGTATCGAAGATCTGTTTTTGGTCCAATTTGGGCGTGATGTTCTGGACGTCTAAAAGTCGTCGAGTGTTGTTGAGGAATCCACCCAAAAGAGAAGCTACAAAATAGTGAACCAGGTATGGATCAAGCGGGGGTGGTGGGTGTGATCTCCCCCCCCCCCCGCTCCCTCCTTCTAAAACAGTAATTTAACAACAAAATATGCTAAGAGATGATGTTACCATTCTTTCATAAATTCGCTAGTAAAGCTCCTAGTAATATAAATGTTGTATTGCTGTTATGTTAGTTCTCTGACACTTATATTTTATTTCTGATTTTATTGCAATTACAAATTAGAATTGTAATTGTAATTTATAACTAGAATTACAGACTGAATTACAATTTGATTGGGTGGAGGCTTTCTTTCTCCAGAAAAAGCCATTTGAAGGCCGTCTCAATTCAATCAAGAGCACGCTCTTTGCGAGTGTGAGCTATGTTAAAAACTGATTTGTTAATGTAGGTGATCTCAAACATTTGTATCGGATATCACAGCAGCAAAAAATATTTGGGGTGGGGAAGGTGACATTCAGGTGATAAAATAACTGGGGGCGCGACCACTTTGGCAAAAACAAGGATAAAAGCTAAAAATAGGAACAACAGAAAAGCTCTTCGCTTTTCATGATGGCAGGCACAACTTTTTTCTTAAAGAGCTGCGCATTGACCTGTCTTTTCTAACTTTATCATTGTTATATTCGAAACCAAGCCAACTTCCATTGAAGCTAACTTCCATGTGCTGCATCTTGCAGTATCTTGGTTACTATAGATTAGAAACGGGTGAAAATAACTTCAAGCTTCTGTTGTAACAGGCTGTTACATAAAATGGAACGGCCACCGTGAAGTCAACACTTCGCGGTGGCCCTTGCTTGCTATTACGTGCAGCAACAGATGACTCCAATTGCTGTCAACACAGCTGGCCGAGCACCAGTTGGTATGCTGGGAGCGTACCCAAATTCTGAACCATTTGGAACCCATTTGTGCACATGGCCCGTTACTGTTGCATAATTCCCTGGCTGGAGTCTACTGTTTAGACGAGTAAAATATGACTCGTCTGGCACTAAGTCTTCAGTCAGTGTTACAGATCAGACCTACCAGTTCAGGCCCTTGAAACTAGTATTGCTAGTGCACGGATAAACTGTCACTAGTGCCTAATATGTGATACTGCTACAACGTCCCCTAGTGGTGACCAGGCTTAGATTAAGTGAACACTTGAATGATGTTGTTGTTGTCTTGTCACCTAGACCTATTTTGGAGGCCTGTCGATTTATCTAAACCTTCAGGATAGACTACATGTATTAACAATTCCAAACCTTCCGGATGGAAAAATTCTGAAGAGCATGAAAAGCCCGATTTTTTTTCCTAATTTGTCTTTACTACCGATAAGGGGTATGATGAAAACAAGAAATTAAGACAAGCCTTTTTTTTTTGACAGTTAATTTCACTGTTGAGCTATAAGTGGACTTAAAAAAATAAAAAGGACTCGCAAATATGAACTGTGGGGAAATAAAAACCCATGGTTTCCCAGAATTGCAAGAATTAAGACGTGAAGGAGCGCACTTTTTGGTCTCAAGTAGAAAAGTCGAAAGCCCAAGATTTAGGCAGCACCGACTAAATCTTGTAAAGCCACCAGTTTAAGTGCGTGTTCCCTAGTATAGCCATTGCCACGAACCACAAAGAAAAGCTTTAGGTCAAAATCAACAAATCCCCGTAGGATGGAGAACATTAAGCACAAATCTGCGTGCAATCGCCGCCGCTCGTGAGACTCGAGACCCAGCTTACTAAGACGCATTGTGTAAGGCAAATTGTAGTATCCCGGAAGATATTTCGTGAACGAACGCTGCACAGATTTGATACGTTTGATGTCTTTAAGATGATATGGAGACCAGACTGGGCTGCCATATTCGAGAATAGACCGCACATAGGTTTTAAAGGCTTTAATTAGAGTAGGCGTGTTACGAGAGACAAAGCATCTTCTCACCGCATAACTAATTCGTTTTGCTCTGCTAACTAGCTGAGTACACTGGTTTGTACACTCAAGTCTTGGCCTAACAAGGCTTTTGTACGCCGCCAAGCGAGTATTTTCAGGAGCATCCCGTAGTACCCTGTAAACGAATCTCATCATTCTCTCTGCACCCTTAACAATATCAGACACATGCAGATTCCATCGCCATTCTGAGGTCAGGTGCACACCTAAACATTTTAAGTCAGTGACTCTATTGAGTACCTCCCCCCCCCCCTAAAGTGTAATCATAAAACACTATTATAAGGCAGGCCGGGTGTCCCTTTAACTTGGCAAATGTTTTGGTGTGTTGATATCACTCCTTTGAAGGGCCAAACCATTCTAAACTTAGCGGTTCTTTTTACCAGTTTTATGTTTCGACAAGATCTATCTAACTATGGATAGGAAACCCCTGCTGCATAACCACTTCTCCTACACTTGTCTAGTTGTCAGCAAGATTGGTGGAACGATAGTGTATAGTAAGGTTGGTCACTCCCATCTCATTACGTGATGTCACAGGAGGCACGCATACTGCAGCATTTCCGGTTTGAATTGCGCGCATGTGCGTCAGAGTTGAGCTGTATTGTGACGTCAGCAAAATCAGCAGCCAATTGGAAAGCAATAAGCAAATAGCTTGGAATAGACCCCCCCACCCCCGAGGTTGTCAGGAAGTTTGACATGCACGCTTAGGTACCGTTCATTATTTATGAACGGGGGTGGGCCGGCCAAAATGAGGGGGGGGGGGGGAGTCATAAAAAATGTTATATGATGAGGCAGGGGGGGCCAAATTTTTTTTGAAGGTACTATCAGGAGGGTGGGTTGGGGGGGAGTCCAGAAAAAAAACTACGAGAGAGTAAGTGACAGCAAGTTATACAATTTTAATGTAATAAATTTATTTAGCTCAGCACATTCCATAAATGGGCTTAGTACGTTTCGTCCGTTTGGTGGGGGAGGGGGGGGGGCAAAATATTCACTAACACTAGGGGGAGGGGGCTCATCAATTCTTTTTGTACTGATGACGCGAATCTGCCAGCCCACCCCCGTTGATAAATAATGAATGGTCCCTTAGGCGTGGCCTTCACTAATTTCATTTCAGCAATAATCAGGTAACGCAGTAAGCGGCTTCCCGGAACGGAGTAAGCGGCTCACCACCCTTCCGTATCCTTCCACCAAGTGTGGAGAATTATATTTATTTATTTATTTATTTAACGTCATTTAGCTGATTCTTGCTGTCAATGTCAAATTTGGATAGGACTAGCGGTATGATTTCTGCATGGTATCTCTGGCCAAAGGCTTTAACGCTCGGTTTCGCGCAGCATGCTAGACGTTTCGTCCAAGCGTTGCGCTGAACTGAAAGAACGAAAAACCCCAATCGTAGCATTGATGAGTGTTAGCGGGATGCGCAAAAACGTGATATCTTTTCATTATTAGATTTACCGGTGTTGCAGCGCTAAACGAACATTATTTTACGGTAATGGTGACTATTCTTGAAGTCTTCGGACGATTTACTGTTACGTCAATGGATCGTTTAACACATTTTTAATGAGAATTGAAAACGTCGTAGCGTATTATACAGCACAATACACACGTAGCTTGGTTGTTGTTCTGCTTGAAATTCATGAAATTATACCACGCGCCATGGCTGTTTGATGTGACGTGCATATCACGTGATTGGGCTAGTCCAATCAGACGGCTAAACAGCCGTTGTTCTCGTTCGTCATTGGCTAACTCATGGTGACGTCACGGCAAACAGCCATTGCTCATGGTTTAAACCTCCGGAGGCTTTGTTTTGTCGTCGAGTGAACAAAGAGGTACGTAGCGTCAAGAATTCTTGGTAGCGTGAAGCCATTGTTGTTAAAGTTTAATTATTTGGTGTCAATGCAGTGTTTTAAGTTTAAAATCCGCGTATCGCGTGTCACACGTACCTTTCATAGTTCAGTCCGCATGCTAGAGCAGTTCATTTTTGGGGTGTAAGTAGCGCGACTGGTGGCAGAATCGGTGGCTAACTGGTCGACGCGTCGAATGTCTAACGTTAAGCCTTTACGTTTAGGTAGTCCTTATTACGCCCAAGCAAGGCAAGAAACAGATAACGGCATGGTTTTATCCACGACCGCTAGATGGCGCCACCCATTCTACTGGCCGTGTGCAGCAAAGTTTCGATTGGAACGCGCACCCTACATTATAGGTTTGCATTTGCTTTGGACTTCGCGTGACGAAATGCTTCCGAATTTTGATCGTGAGACTGACTCCTTCGGAAACACATGTTTAAAAGAAGAAACAAAAGCTGCCAAGTCTGAAGGGTCGACAACATGTCTGCCATATACGACTGCCCGCCAGAAAAGCGTCATCTACGATAGTACTGATTCTGATTCTGATACATTTTGATTTTTCCATGATTCCGCCTCAATTTGTTAAGCAAAAATAACACCCCTTGTTGGAGTAAGAAGCTTTATAATAGTAAGGGTGATAATAGACAAAAAGATCAATAAAATAAAAAGGGTAGCAAACTAGAAACTTTTTGAATAACAAGCTTTTTTCTTCGTTTTAATAAGAAACTAACCAAGGCCCTGTCTGAAAGAGAGACTTCAATTGTGAAATAAAAAATAAAAAACCTATTTTGTGCAAAATCAGTCAAGTGGCTTTTTGGAGCTTGATTTACGTAATCAAGCTCCTATATGCTAGCAAGCGAAGTCGGTTCATCCCAAGGAATAGTTTTCCACATGTTGCCACCTTGGCAATACTCATTTAATGTATTAGGTATTAAGATGGCGGTCAATGGCCCCAATTTTGCCATTTGGCTGATTATGAATGAACTGTTAGTGATACACAAAAACTGTTGAGGTAAAAGTTGTTTGCAATTACGTAATCTACAATGTCATTTCCATACATTTTTTCATATCTCTTATAGTTTTCGAGAAAAATGGATTTTCGGCCATTTTTTTTGGCTAATTTAATGGTAACAAACGTCTCAGTTTGTCAATTTACAACTTTCAATTGCTGCTGCGTCGTTTCTAATTCAGTTGGACGGCTTAATTAGATTCATTCGAAAGATGGAAGTGTCTTCTTTGCAACAAGGGTCGTTGAAAGAGCCTACGACTGTTAGGAACCGACCTACGCCCGTTTTACTAGGGGTGGTATTACAGTCACTTGAATTTTTCGCTCATTTTCAACTTCTTCTGCTATTGTGACGTGTCTAATTTTGGTACATGACTCCAATTAGATTCATTCGAAAGATGGAACTGTCTTCTTTGCAATAAGTGTAGTTGAAAGGGTCTACGACTGTTAGGAACCTAGCTACGCCCGTTTTATTAGGCGCTGGTATTGCAGTCACCGTTGGATTTTTTCCTTCATTTTCAACTTTCAACTGCTATTGTGACATACCTAATTTAGGTAGATGACTCTAATTAGATTCTTTCGAAAGATGGAACTGTCTTCTTTGCAACAAGGGTAGTTGAAAGGGTCTACCACTGTTAGTATCCTAGCTACACTAGTTTTACTAGGGGCTGGTATCTCAGTCACCGTTGGATTTTTCGCTCATTTTCAACTTTCAACTTCTATTGTGACATTTCTAATTTAGGTAGATGACTCCAATTATATTCATTCGAAAGGTGGGATTGTCTTCCTTTCAACAAGGGTAGATGAAAGGGTCTACGACTGTTGGGAACCGAGCTATGCCAGTTTACTAGGGGCTGGTATCACAGTCACCATTGAACTTTTCACTCAATTACAACTTTCAACTGGTGCGGAGACGTTTCTAATTTAGGTACCCTTTCAACTAACCTTGTTGCAAAGAGGCATCCCTACCTTTCTAACGAACCTAATTGGAGTCATCTACCTAAATTATTAACTTCTCAGCACCGGTTGAAAGTTGAAAACGAGCGAAAAATCCTATGGTGGCTGTAATACCAGCCCCTAGTAAAACGGGTGTTGCTCGGCTCCTAACAGTCGTAGAAACTTACAACGACCCTTGTTGCAAAGAAGACACTCCCACCTTTCTAATGATTTTAATTGGAGCTATCCACCTGAATTAGAAACGACGCAGCAGTTGAAAGTTGTAAGTTGACAAATTGAGACGTCTGTTAGTTTTAAATTTGCTAAAAAAAATTACCGAAAATGGCCTAAAATCCATTTTTCTCGAAACCTGTAAGTAATATTTAAAAAATGTACGGGAATGACATTGTAGATTATATCAGTGGTTCCCAGCCTTTTTCAAACCGCGACCCCCCTTAAAAAAAGTTCCGTCCCCCCCCCCCCCCCCAGTAAATTCCTTCGCCCGTCGATTTCGCAACTAGGGGGTGTGGAGGAGCGTTGTGAGCGGGGTCCCCCGGGAAGCCAACACTTTTTTTTTTCATTTTAAGCATTTTAAACGTCGTCATTTGCTCGTAAAAGAAAAACAAATTTTATATTTTATTTTATAGAATTAAACAATATACATTATAATCAATAATCATTATAATTATTAATTATCACGTAAGATAAGAAATATTAAATTTCAAGGAAAAAAGATTTTAAGATTAAAAAAGTAAAATAATTTTTTTTTCCTGTATCGCGACCCCAACCCATAGGTTGAAAACCACTGGCCTACACAATAGGTATATTATAATGGAAAGCTTGCAAACTGCACAAAGCAACAACAAACGGCGTTTCGAGGATATACAGCACCCGTTCTCAAGTGCATTAAAAATCAGCAGTCATGCAGTGTAATTACAGGATACACAATAAAATTCATTTGCACGACGAGGTGTCCCATGATTTGTTGGTATTTCGCCAGTAAATGTGAATTCTCTTTGGTTTTGAAAATTTTGAAATATTTAATGTTAAATTGCCTTTAAGTATGCATTTCTTTGGCCTGATGAATTTTATTGTGCATCCTGTAATTATGCTGCTTGATTGCTGATTTTTAATGCACTTGAAAATGGGGTGCTACATGTCCCCGTAACGTTTGTTGTTATGTGTGCTTTGTAGGCTTTTCATTCATGTAAAAGTAGGCTATTCATTCCGAGTTTCGACTTTAAATTGTCAGTTTGTTCTAATTAAGATGAACGAATAAAATTAGGCTAAATACATATACATATATCAGCAATCAGGTTTCTTTCTATATATACACCTATCTGTATAAATTTATCTTTTTTCCCCAACAAACGTAATAAAAATTATTTTATTAGGGGCTGGAGTACACGTCATGTCCGTGGCTAGGATGGCGGCGGGGGAATTGCCCCCGTCCTTTTAGTCAAATCCCTTTTTTTTGCAACAAAAAAAAGAAGACCTAAAAAATGCCTCAAAAATTCTAAAAGATTAATTAATATGAGAGCCAAAAAAATGTCCTCAGAATAAAATCTCCACTAACTGTGACTGTGCCTGTGCCCTATCGGCGGGCTGTGAACGCTACTGCAAGTACAACTTTTTGAATATGCACTAGAATCGTAACTTTTACAATTTGGACGATTTACTTTTACCAGTCACACATTGTAACGAACAAGTCTCATTTGAAAAGTTTATGAATGTGTTGATGGAACAGAAAGTAAACAAATCAGGAGTGGTTGGCGTGATCTACTTCTTGTCTCTCCACTTCCATATTATCATCAACAACAACAGCAACCTAGTTTCTCTTCCCTCGTCGTAATTTAGCATCGTAATCGATTCGAAATCTTTGGCCAAGCCGGAAGGAAACAGTCGAAGGATCATATTAAATCTGTCTGTCGGAAATTCAGCCTTAGCCTTGGACCCAGGGTCAGCAGCAATCATCCATGGAACGGCTCTCCTCACTTCCGCCAACGCTGCCAGTGCTACCATTCCAAGAATCCTACAGAAAAAGTCGTCAAAAGACGTTGCAGACTGACTCATAAATAAATGTATTTTAAGATCACAAACTTTAGTTGCTACACGTAATTACTTCCAACTGCAAGGATTGGATTTGGGAAAGTGTATGTGACGCACTTGCTTCGAGCTCTCATCCAAACTTTAGGCCAGGAAGGTGGGTATGGTTGAGTGGCTACACCATTCGCGCAGTTCATTGAGCCGTGAGCCATCTCGAGCAAACGAATGCCCGTATAGACGTACCGTCTCAACATTGAACCTCACTCATTTTAGAAATACAAAAAACAGTTGAGAAGCAAACTTGGGGATTCGAACTGCGAAGAACCAAACCGTCCAGAGTAAGCCAGAATAGATAGGGGAAAACCCTAGAATCACTTTATGGGCAGGTGGCAGGTGACAGCCAGGGAAGCGAAGGCGGTAATCGGAAAAAATATCCCAGGAAAAATATATCCCGGAAAAAATATCTCCAGGTAAAAAAAAAAAACACTTTTCACTTCTAGCTTACGTGTTTGTTTTACTACCCACCAAACACATAGACTGTGCAATATACAATTCTTGCAGATCGACAACGCACAAACCGCATTTAGTGGGAAATTACCTGCGCAAAAAAAAGCTTCGCCATTTGAAAAAAGAGCTCGTATCCTTACGGGACTCACAGGTGTGAATGCACACAAATGGAAACAGATTAGAGTACACTTGAACGAAACGAACTATAATTTGAACTCCTATGCAAGGGAACAAACTATAACAATCCCCCAAACAGTAAAACCCCTGCATAATACACAAATTAAACACACTCGTGACTCACACTCACTTACGCGGTCCACTTTAACTTTCTGATATTACCAAGGTATAAAAACGATCCTTGTTCCCTGGAATTGGAGTTTAAATTATAGTTCATTTTGTTCACGTGAGGCCGTTTTTATTGCCCTGCTGTGATTTCCATAAAGGTACGAGCTCTAGCGCTATTTTCTATTGTCGACTTAAGGCACTTTGCCAGCAAATAGCTGTTGGAGCATCGACATTGCCACCTTTCTCACGTGCAGCTGATACTTAAACTAGACTAGCAACATTTTTCTTTTAAAGTAAGTGCTTGTGAAGAATTTTTAATTCATCTTGCTAAAAAAAAAATAAGTTAGCTGAATAGCGACTGAAGTGAATAGTGGTTTTTTATTTTCTGGGGATTTTTTTTCCGGGGATATTTTTTCTGTGGATTTATTTTCCGGGATATTTTTTCCTGGGATATTTTCCCGAGACGCCCCCCCCCAAAAAAAAAAAAAAATTAAAAATAAATAAAATTAAAAATCACACTCTTGCATTTCTCTTTGTCACACCCAACTTTGTACTCCATTTTTGGGGACTTGGTTGAGAAAGTTCGGAATCTCAAAGGAGTGATATGAAATCAAAATATTGGGAAAATGGCAACTCAACCTATTGTTGACGTGGCACGTTGTTACATATCTAGAGACTAGTTGAGTTGAGTCTAATACGCAATTAAAAAAAAAAAGAAGTGATATATAAAAAACCAAATATGGTAAAAGGGACCGCCAAGTTCAGAATGGTTCTGCGTTTCATAGGAGTCATAATCAACACAAACCAAAACATTCGCTAAGTTAATCGTACCGAATAATACTCAGGACGTTCTAGTTGTCATTTAACCTTCGAACTATTAGTCAGCACGATTAAGCACGAATGTTTGGGTGTGTTGATATCACTTTTGAAGGGCCGAACCATTCGGAACTTAGCTGTCCCTTTTACCTTTTTAGGTTTTTGATGTGATTATGCTATATATATATGCTTTTTTTTTTTTTACTTTTTTATGTTTTTCAACGAAAGCCAATGTGTGTTGTGCCACCAACTGTATAAAAATACAATTACGTTCCATCATCGGTAATCGAACGTGCATCTTCCGAAATGTAATTTTTCTTATCTAGATGGGTGAAAACTGGCTTTTACTGCATTCCCAGGATGCTACGACGGGAGTTTTACTCATTTTCTTATACGTTACTTCGTTTCTCTTATTTATTCCTGCGGGTTTGTTTACCGACTACCGTGTGCACCTTGGTGATAGGATTTCAACGGCAGTGCACCTTGCACCTAGCGATTTTCCTGCTACCGATCTTAAGAAGTGCGGAGTGCGTGAATGGTTCGAAATGATTGATGAAGGTTAATTGGTAGCCCTAACTTCTCTGCACCTCACGAAGGAATTTGCGGTCCTTTCATCCTTGGAGATGAACGGACTACAACTTTTCGGATATCGGAAGAGGCCTCCAGGCAGCAGACGTTTTTGAGATAAACCTTTTTAAGTGTCACGAAAATACGAGTTCGTGCTGCATTCGGAGGCCGTCGAAACGCCAAAGTTGTTTTGCGATTGTCGAGAAGTCTGCCATGAGAAAAACGAGCAGGTAGTTGGTTGCTTGTTGGCGGCTTGTTAGATTGCTCTGTTGTTATCACAGCGTTAAATTAAAGTTCAACGAAAATTAATTCCCTGGTTTTTCCCTGGTATTTGTGACGTAGCCTTCTCTTTATTCTTCTCTAGGAAAATCTGGTTGACGCCCAGTGAGATTATATACAGAAAAAACAAAACTTCTAGTGCAGGATGGCCATTCTCTGAGAAATGGAGTCTACCGCACTTCCAGCTGTAAATCTAAATAGCCGAGTCAGTAGAAATTCTAGTTTCGCAATTATTCCAGATCCACTCCAGATTTCTGACTATGTTCCAACGGATTTCAATAATTTCTGGTGCGCACGTTTCTACAGCCCTATACGCTTACATACCTAATTTGGTTTTAAAACATTAAACTATGGTAAAGTTAAGCATAAAAACTCCGCTTTAATATGGTAAACCGCGATCAAACCTTACGGCTAATTAGAAAACAAAAACGAACTCATTATCATGAAACGAGTATACACACTGTTACTAAGTAATTTATTGATGTTTGTACAACTGTTTCATTGTTGGATCATTGTTGCACTAGATGATTTATATCGTTATCATTTGTTATCTACATAATAAGGTCGTTGAAATAAGTATAAGCAAACAATCACTGTGATCGCTTTTCATTCTTCGTGCACGTGGTAGGTATGTCTTTGCTACGGTGCCTAACAATTTCGTCTAAACCGTTAATTGTTGATGGGTAAAATGAAAGAATTCGTGTTTATAAAGGCATATAGTTTCGAATCAAACTAAACCACGTTGTTAATTTCGAGACCTTCGAAATTGGCACCTAAACACGATGGAATGGCTTACTTATTTCGTAAATGTGGGCTTTCAGAGCTGAGCTGAATTGTTCAACTTGCACACCAACAATTAATGCGGAGCACGAGGTTTATCATTGCTATCTTGCAGAGTGGCCGGCAACAATACGGCCTGTCCACGTGAAAACAAAACAATAATGAGGTATTGTTCGGCCGGGCGATTTGCTTTCTGCGTCTCCCAGAAAACAAAAATGTCAAAGCCTCCAGGCTAAAGATTTTAACACCACCCGTCCGTACAACGGACTTCACCAAGCAATACAACATTATTACCCAGCGCAATTTTTTTCAGACAGCGATGCTGGAAAATGCATCGACGTGCCAATTTTTAAAACGGTGCATCCACTGACTTGCATCACGGGATGCGTTGATTGAGAAAGCGATGCGAACGAAAATCAGCGTTTGTTAGCCAGTGCGCGCAAAAATTGGATTGAACAAACTTAATTCGATGAAAGCATTTGTTGGCCAGTGTGCACAAAATTGGGATTGAAGAAACTTAATTCGGTGAAACATGGACATACACATGAGCAACCAAACCGTGCCAGTGTATCAAACGGTGGATCTAAGACCAGCCGTGCGTAGCACGGGTTTCCTCTAGTCGTTATATAGTGGTCGAGAGCGCACGAATGTAGTCATGGCTCTGGATTAAAGAATTGAATTATTAACACTGGCGATAGCCAGTGTTAGTAAGGGTCGACCTAGGATCTCTGTGTTAAACTTTCAACTTTGAGAGCTTATAACTCCGTCAAAATTAAAAAATTTTAAACCAAATTTGGAATCTAGCCTTGACTAGTCAAGGCCTGTCTACAGTCCAAAAATTGTGAAATTCAGTCCAGCCAAACCCGAGATACAGAGAGGGGCCAAATAGACAACTTCTTGTTCTGCTTCTTCTTGTTGTTGTTGTTCTGGGGATACTTTCGTCTGTCCTCTCTACAGGTCAAACTATTTGTCGTGTAAAGCTGGTTCTTAGCTCATTTTACAGGTATTGCTCCGTAGATGTGCCCTTTCCATAAGGCCTTTTCTAATTGGTCAAGTGGTTCAGGGGTTACGGAGCTCTAAACGACCAGATTGATTGTTTTACATTGTTTTAAACATTGTTATTATGCAACAATGCCATTTAGCAAACGCCAGCTGCAAGACATAGACTGAAGATTAAAGGATTTGTTTCTATTGTTAACACTTGCGATAGCCAGGTTAGTAAGGAGCATAGCAATTTACCGAGCTTAAAAGCGGCGCAACAAAACAAACAACAAATTAATTATAAAGGTGTCACACATACCCCACCCCTCACCCACCACCACACCTATTTATTACAATTCTCAAAGTAACACGGATTAATAAACAAAAACGTATCGTTAAAAGTTAAAAGTAAGGGTCTAAAAGTCAAAACCTGTAAGGAACACGGACAAGCTTTCACTGTAAGGGTCTAGGTGTCAAATTTGGCCAGTAAGACACTGCTAAGCATTAGACCCTTACTACCCGGTGATCATGTTAATGACTTAGTAAGGAAAATTGGAAATTGGCCAACAGCGAAAATCGTACACTAGAAGTAACGTAGTTCAGTAAGCCACCTTTATGCACTTACGTTAAATCGGAGTGGCATGACCCGGATTCGAACCGGCTACCCAGTTCGCCCCCAGATCACTTGCATAGCACCTTAATCTCTCCGTTGCACTTCGATGAAACGTAAGTGCATAAAGGTGGCTTACTGAACTACGCTTACACTTGTAGCAGGTTGTCTTGCTTGGAATCGCTGCCATGTTACCAAACCGAAAAAAAATGTCAACCTAAAGCAAAGTAGGAAACCCACTACCCCACTATCATTGGATCATCGCATGGGTCTTTATAGGACGATCTCGGACAGCTGTTGCTCAAAAACCGGGTAGTAAGGGTCTAATGCTTAGCAGTGTCTTACTGGCCAAATTTGACACCTAGACCCTTACAGTGAAAGCTTGTCCGTGTTCCTTACAGGTTTTGACTTTTAGACCCTTACTTTTAACTTTTAACGATACGTTTTTGCTTATTAATATCATTTCTACTCCTCTTTCGTCGTTTTCCATTGTGAAAAGCGGCTGTCCTCGTGAAGACAGTACAGTTTTAACAATGAACAGACTTCTTACCAAAGAGAAACCGGCGTCTTAATAAATATTTTCATTATGATTAACGGTTTTAAAAGAGCTTAGAGCCCGAAGCCATGCGCTCAATCACAAAACACAAAATATAAATAAACTGCAAATAACGCTACAGCCTGCCTGCAGCAATCCGTAATCAACTACCCATCGAGATGACACATGCTAAATCTAGACACACGCTAGTGTGTTGCCATCACATAATAAACACAGGACAAAGCTTGGCAGAACCTTAACATAATATGCATTTCTAATGTTCCATTTTTTCGCAAACAAAATTGCGTGGACAATGGACATACCGTACACATGGTAGACCAAGCCTTACCAAGTACAATAAAAAGGAAGCGACAAAAGCCAACAAATTAACTGAACAAAAAACGGCTTTGCCATTTACAAAAAAAAAGCATTAGAGCTCGTATCCCCACACTCACAGCTGTGAGGTTAACCGAATAAAAACGGATTAGAGTTCACTCGAACGAAACGAACTATAATTTGAACTCCAATTCCAGGGAACAAGGATTGTGACATGCCAGCCTCCACGCACACGTATACATGTACATCACTAATCAAACAAACAAAACGGTTGGATATTAAAAAAAAAACACACACAAAAAATACAATATACCTTATGTATACACGCACATGAAACAACGAAAACCTAAACTAACAAACACGCACAAAACAGACGACATTAACAGCAAAACACCGACAAAATTGAATGATAAATGAACAATAATTACTCATACGAAACCATCAAACACAGGCAAATAAACTATGAGGAGTCTGCTTGTTTTACAAATTATAAATGCACACAAAATACACATATAGCCACTTGCACGAAACACGCTTAAAATATAAAACAACAAACACACAGGCGAATATAAAAAAAAAAACCCGTATAATGCACATTTTAAGCGCACAACATTTAAACATTTCAAACTCAAACTGTGTTCACTTTCTGACATGACCACGGTGTGAAAACGGTCCTTGTTCCCTGAAAATGGAGTTGAAATTAAAGTTCTTTGCATTCGAGTGAAATAAGTTTTTATTCAGTTAAAAATTTAGCGAATTCAGAGAGATGACACAAGCTAAATCTAGACACACGCTGGTGTATTGCCATCACACAATAAACACGGGACAAAGCTTGGGCAGAACCTTAACATATGTATTTCTAATGTTCCATTTTTTCGCAAACAAAATGACATGGACAATTGGACATACCGTACACTTGGTAGACCAATCCATACCAATTACAATAAAAAGTATTTATACTATTCAACCAGGGAAAGTCGCCAAGGTTAACCCATTTAACCAACAAAGTTAGCACAATGCCCAATTTTTCAATTTCTATGTATGACTACGTTCTAAGACTGCTAAAACATGTAGGACTTAAAAGTGTACACTCCTATGGATCCGACATCGACAGTAGGTAACCCGTCATATTTGCAGATAACTATAATCCGTCTTTGATTTAAAATAAATTAAATAATAGGGTTGTGGGATAGGTTTGCAGGTAGGTTAACCTCGTTCTCTGGTTGAATGATATCACTACTTTCACAGGCCGACCATTTTTGGAAACTTGGTGGCTTCTCTTTGAATTTTTGATTGGACTAGTTTTGATTTTGGGTGATCTTACATAAGCAGAACTGCTTGATGTTTTTTTGTTTTGTTTAGTTTTATTGCCATAAAAATAGTCACTGGTTTGAGTTACAGGCTTTAAAGATGCACCATTGTAAAGCTCCTCTTGTGCTGTTAAAATGTTAAGTAAATTGTAATGTCAATTAAACAGCCAAAATCTAAGAATCATTTTAAGTGGTGACCCAATGATATAAGCAAAAAATTTATAACCACGATAGTATAAAGCACCAGAACAGCCATTTTTTCTCTTTGTGTTAACCGGTTTTTTTCTGGCGAATTTTTCTTAAATTTGTCATCCTTTTATGCATTTTGCATATCTCCTGACTTTCTCAGTTTTCTCAGCAAAAGCAGCGTCATACCTCCGCATTATTTGTTTTTCATAATGGCGACGAGTGCAATTTCCATCTTACAAGGTGACCTTTTAACAACGTCTGGAAACGCAGTCAAAGAAAGGCGTTTAATCAAGCGAGTTTCTTGGTGTGAAAAACTACGGCTGTCATACATTAAGGTCAATAAATGATAAATCTACATTTGTCTTAAAGAGCAACATGAACGACGGCAAAACTGTAAACAGATAAGGTCCTGTTTTTCCATATCTGGCATGACTACACTGCGTTGCGAGTTACAGTGTCTGCGTAATTCTGAAACCACCATCTACACCGTCACACCGTCTACAAAAGCAACATCTAAGATCAGTGTCTCACCAACGACTATTTGTAACATTGCGTGACGGTAACTGAAACGTCTCTAGGTGTTGAAAATTAATAAGTCTACAGGCTTTGTAAACCACAACGTCTGTTCGTATTGTAAACCCTAACTCCTAAAAACACCAAGCAAGGCTCTGAATGACGCCAAAAATATAAGTAATGGCAAGAATTTATAAATCCAACCCAACCCTGTAAATTTTTGGTAATATTAAATCTTTTGCTCAAGAAAATACGTTAAAGATAACATTTTTGGTTGAAAACAATATTTTGGTTTTAGATTATCTTGGAGAGGTTTTTCAACCTTTGGATGAAAAAAAAAAATTCTTGCTAACTAACTGTGGTCATACGTAACCAAAATTTGGTACGTAAACTACAATATTTTTCCTCGATTTTCTTATTTAATGGATTTTTGTTAATAGTTCGTACCTACACCAAACAAAAATTGCAGCCATTTACAGCCAGAAATGCAGCCAAAATGCAGCCTTTAACATATTTCTCTAGAACTGCTGTTGAATAGTTTGTGTGAAACCGAAAATTCAGCACGGCAGCCATGTTGGGAAGTTGTATCTGACATGGTCAGTACACTATTCTGCCCGACCTACAATGATATTAGGGGGGTAGACAAAATGGCTGCCACGACTGATTCATTTCTTCGAGGTCTGTTCTTCGAGGAAGCATCTTTGTACGGAGAGCGCCTGCCTATGTACAAACATCTAAAGTAGCTGTTAGATCAAGGCACATTAAGTGTTTATCTGAGTTTGTTACTGACATGTCGTAAAACCATTAATAAATGTTTATCTTGTCCATAAGTCATTTAAAATTGTTCTGACGGTAGGGAAGAATTAATAAAAAGCAACCAAGTAAAATGCTAATCCAAGAATACAGACGTGGGGTTTGAAAGTAGTGTTTGTAATATCAAGAATTTATAGATGTTTTTTGGTAACACATTAAGTTTTTGTCTTGAAATCTTGCTGCTTTTGGGATGACTGGACAGTGGTCAAATTCTTGAGTAATAATAGTGAACTGCCCCTCGGGCTTGTTGGGTGACCGAATTATTATGAATTCTTAAACCCTCCCATCGACTCATCAAAATTACAAAGAAAAGTTCGATGTTTTAAAGCACAACACCTATTTCGTAGGTGTTGTAAATGAAATGTAAAATCTATTATAGGTGTTGTAAAACCCAGTTAATGGTAAAATTTACCGGGTTGTGACTACATAGTCAAGTTGATCCGTGCTACCCCGTTGGTTTTTTAGGGGGAACCTTTTTTTTATTGCCGGAATAGCTTCATAAATACTAAATAATGAAAATTAGAGGGTACATTTTTTTTCTAAGTTTGCCGTTTGGCCGCCGTCTTGGAAAATGACGGATTTTCAAGAAAAACACTAAAATCAATTACTTTGTCAAGTATTCACTCCTTTCTTAAAAGCATTCAACAGTTCTTGATACCTGCAACCAATAAGATTTTATAGGTAATATCCAAATCACCTGCTTTGTTGTGTTTTGTGCCTGAAAAATTGTTGCAATGCCATTTACACGAAAGTTCCAGTAGCGATTGGAAAGTGCATGTTTATATGTATATATGCACGTGTTAAATTCTGCCTATGGATGTTTCCTTTTGGCTGTGTCAATATGGTTCAACGGTAGGACCTCGGCCTTTAGCTTCAAAGGTCGTGGGTTCAATTCCCCGCTCAGGCAGTCTGACATATGGTGATGATGGTGGTGGTGGTGGTGGTGATGATGATGGTGGTGGTGATGATGATGATGATGATGGTGGTGATGATGAAGGTGACAATGATGATGATGATGGTGATGGTGGTGGTGATGATGATGATGGTGATGGTGATGGTTGGTGGTCATTATCACCGTCATCACCATCATCACCACCACCACCACCATTAGCACCATCGTCATTACTACCACCATCATCACCACCACCATCATAATCATTATCATCACATTACCACCACCATCATCATCACCATAATTATCACCACAATCACCATCATCATCACATTACCACCATCATTATCATCACCATCACCACCATAATTTTTCACCACAATCACCATCATCATCACCATCACTATCATCACCACCATCATTACCACCATCATCATCATCACCATTATTACCATCATCATTACCACCACCACCATCATCACCACATGTCAGACTGCCTGAGCTGGGACTCAAACCCACGACCTTTGAAGCTAAAGGCCGAGGTCCTACCGTTGAACCATATTGACACAGCCAAAAGAAACATCCATAGGCAGAATTTAACACATGCATAATGCATATATACATATAAACATGAACTTTCCAATCGCTACTGGAACTTTCGTGTAAATGGCATTGCAACAATTTTTCAGGCATAAAACACAACAAACTAGGTGATTGGATATTACCTATAAAACCTTATTGGTTACAGGTATCAAGAACTATTGAATGCTTTTAAGAAAGGAGTGAATAGTTGAAAAAGTAATTGATTTTAGTGTTTTTCTTGAAAATCCGCCATTTTCCAAGACGGCGGCCAAACGCCCAACTTAGAAAAAAAACATACCCTCTTATTTTCATTATTTAGTATTTATGAAGCTACACCGGCAATAAAAAAAAAATATCTAGTCCATGACTATACAACGTTGGTTGTAAAAAAAAAAAAAAAACGGAGAAAAACCCGTACATATACATTTCCCTCGACAGGATCGAACCTGGGTCTGTGCGAATCCAGAGATGTACCGCTGGGACCAGGACGCCCATCGAATCTGACGCCCCAGTGCTCGCAGCTGTCCGTGAACGATGATGCTTCTTCTTCACGTTTCCTCAACGTGCGGGTGAATTGTTGGTTCACTATCACTGTTAGCCTTGGTTTAATCTTAAGTCAACGCCTTGTGGTTGCCTTGTGGTTTGCTGATTGCCATTGTTGCCTAATAACAATGTTTAAAACAACGTACAACAATAAAACTGATGGTTCAGAGCCCCGCACCTCCGGAATGGCACCACCAATTGAAATTTCTATTTCTATAAAGAGCGCATCTGCGGAACTATCTCTTTCAAATGAGCCCAGAACCAGCTTTCTAGGACAAATGGTTTAGTCTGTATAGAGACCATTGTATAACATAAACGTGTCCAAAGAAATACTCCTCCACCACCACATACGCCAAAAATGAAAGCCATCATTCTAGCTTATCTCCAGATCTCCAATGTGGCAAATCGGAAATTAATTGGTACAAATGTTCACCAAATCCAACAAAGCTTGTACAACTCTTTCATTGTTGGACCATTGTTGCCACCTTGGATTGATATCATGAAGATACAATGCTGCAACAATGAAACCGTTATCTTACCACTAGTAAGAACCACGGCTAGGCGTCGGTTTCTTACTTACGTAAATAAGAAAACGAAGGTCTTTGGTTCTTACTTAAGTAGTAAAAATACAATCGCTGGCCATAGTATCCCAAATCATTTCTAAGTATTATTAAACTATTTCACACTTTAAATTAACGACTAATAATTTTTTTAATTAGAAAAAGGACTTCTAGGCATAGAAAACGAAGGCGTGGGGTTCTTACTAACGCAAGTAAGAAAACGAAGCCCTTTGGTTCTTGCATAAATAAATCTGCTGCCGTTATCAATGTTTGCATATCAATATTTACGTATCATTGTTTCCAAAATAATACATTTATTGCAGCTGAAGAAATACCCAAAGGAAAGAGTTAAAATTGATTACAAATAAACAAATTGGCATTTATTGCAGTTATTGAGTTTTAAAAACAGAGTTGGAGCAAAAAAACATTCCCGCCAACAATGGCTCGTTATGCTATCACAATAATGGCTCAGTTATTAACAATACAAATCGTTGTTGTACGAATATATTCGACGATTGATACTTGGGTGGGTGACCGCCTGTGAATCTGGTTGTTGCAGACATAGGGCCTTAGGGCTTCGGGCAGATGACCAGGAGTGGTTAACGCTCGTTAAACCCTTTAACCCTTTTTTTTCGACGATGGTTCGGCAACAATGCGCTAACACTAGTCGTTTTATTGCAACAATGGCTCGTCCACTAAAGAATCAACTCGTCGTTGTACAAATATGTTAGACGATGGTGTTCGGCAACGATGCGGTAAGACTTTCGCTTTATTGGGAAACACCGAAAGTCTTACCTTATTGTTGCCGAACGCCATCGTCTAACTGATACTTGTACACTAAATTTGAGTGGATAGTATTGAAAGACGTTGGAGAAATTAAGCATCGAAATTCCGGATTTAACTTGGGAGACCGAGGTCAAACTTTACAGTAATGGCTGCCGTAAACACCATTCCACTTTTAATCTTTTGTTCAGCCGGGAAGTCTATAGCAACGACTTTGTCCGTCCGTATCCTTTTTCAGTGGTAGTCAAGCGAACTTTAAATACACAGCAAATTAAAACATCGCAGCTCCCTACAGCTAATGCTTTCTTGACGTAATGCAATGAAATGATAACATTTTACCGTCACATTTAACCTCTACAAGAAGACACACAAACGTAAAAAAACAAAAGGGTTTCGATAACGAGACACGTTAGCTTCATTAAAGAAATTTTCGACACCGTGTTGCATGAATGACTAGGCTAATTACCTGCTACTTATAAAACTCCAGGTAAACATTAGTCCAGGCTAAAAAGCCGACAATTACGCCTAAAATCCAAAACTAGGCCTTGTCAGAGTAAATTCTCGTCCTACGCTGGGGTTCTACCTGTGTTTGTATCCTCGATTACTTTTGACTCACTACCGGTTGCGTTTCAGATTTTCAACTCTCAATTCTATGCCGATTTTGTGGGTGTTTTTTTTTTTTTTGGGGGGGGGGGGGGGGGGGGATAAAGATATTATGAAAAAATTTTAATGGCCAACAACTAAAAGACACACAGAATGAAGGACACCAAAAACCACGCAAAGGTACCTAAAACCTGGCACTGGTACACAACCATTACGAGCTTCAAGCCTTTTTACTTTTACCATGAGTGTATAAATTACTCATGCAATTATACACTTATACAATGTATACACTCATGCTTATACTGATGGAATTTCTTTGAGAATTATTTCCTTTTTCTGAACGAGCACCATGCTCGACTTAAACTGAAAATACCCCGCCAAAAACTAAGAGGCCGGATACATTACGGCACCACCGAAATCGGAAACCGAAACTGTAAATAGAAATTACTTCGTAGAATCATTTTGTGGAAAGAAAACAAAAATTCTCACACCGAATGCCACTCGTGCCGTTATGAAATGTATAATTTCTATGTTTTAGGACGAAACTCCTTTCCACATTTTTGTTAGAAAGTAGTTGAGTACTAATACCATAAGCACAATTATCGATTTCATAAGAACACTCGGGGATATTATGCCCAATAATGAAAATACATTCTTTCACATTAAAGAAACACCCCGCCTGTCTTGTATTAGCCACCCGCTGATGGCCATCTGCGTAGTATATACCTCGCCAAGGTCAACTGAGATAGTAGCTGCGTTTCTCGCAGCGAAGAACGTTGCTACTGATTCTCAGTTAGCATTGTACCTAATACACGAACCAGCATGAACGCATTAATTGTGTCGTCACAAACCGAAATGATTCTCGTATTTTAACATCACAATTTGTAATTTTCTAGGCTAGTGCCTTATGATTTTGCTTCGGTGAGCGATGGGAATAATTAATTCTAATTTTTACCGCATAGGCTTTTAGAGTTTTGATCTCGTCGTAATTATTAGCAAATTAGTACATGCGCACACACAGGTGAAACGTCATGGTTATTGCATGCGTGCAAAGGATCATTATATTAAGTGCGGTAAAGTTACCAATATTCAACAGAAAATATCCTAGATGCCACATTTTAAAACGGATTTTTAGCTAGGGATTGACTAAAGGAAACTTTGGGGCCGTACTTGATGTGGAGGATCGAGAAAAATGCTGCTGGGAGGAATGTCCTTTTAATTTTGTTACTTTTTGGGGACGAAATCGGAGCTCACTCACTTGGTTGACGAAAACACAGTCTAAAAAAATTGGAGATAGAATTGACACGTTTTTCAATTTTATGTGGAAAGATCCTATAATCTTTTTTTTTTTCATTTTTACTTTCGGAAAAAAATGTTGCGGTGGGGGTCAGTGTGGCGAAATAGTAAGCACGAGTGTCTGTCGTCTAATAATTATTGGGCGATTAGAAGATCAGCTACCCGGTTGAGAATAAGCCGGAGATTCCAAATTCAATACTGGCCTCTGTTCATTTGTGAATAGATTGGCCACATTTTTTTTTTTTAGCAAAAATTGTCTCCGTCTTTCCCAAGATAACCTTACCAGTTGAAAAGAACTTTATTTAATTCGACTGTTTTTTTTTTTTTTTGCGATGTGCGCTAAAATTGACTAACTTCACAAGAAACATAACTGCTGCTATCATACAATAACTTGAAAAAAATACGTAGCGCTTTAAAAGCAGTCAGTGCCTTTTTAATTGATTTTCGTTTATGACTTTCAGAGGACACAGTTGATTTTTTCTTCACTTTTTCGCAAAATGAAAATTATTGACTTTTTGGCTCGACTTATAATTTTTCCCCCATGTCTGACATACACAACATAGCCAACTTAGGCTAAACGATTTTTAACCATAACGAAATAACACCACCATCAGTCCCGTCCCGTCTCAAATTAGGGATTTGGAGATTATATCGGCCAAATATAATTAGGAATTAGTTAATGAATACGATCTGTCGCACCTGGCATTGCCCTCAACCCAAACGATGTATGATAAATTTTAATACGATTTAAACAAGAAATTGCCCCTTATAATCTTCACTCATAAATATCCCGTTTAGTGACGCGATGATCGCAAAATTGCTTTTGACAGCATGCTTTCTATTACCGGATAGGCTTAGATCTAGACAAAAAAAAATAATTATATTAACGAAAGAAAAAAAAAAAAGCAGTAATAAATAGCTCGAAGGTGTCAGTTCCGGAAAGTTTAGAGATCACCTTACTTGTAGTTAAAACAAGAAGAATCGTAATGACTGGAATGCTTTTCATTTAAAAAGTGCTTGTTCATTGATTAAATTACGCCTCAGGTGCTCATCGACTTGGGGCTATAATTATGCTAATCGCTTTAAATGTTAATTGAAGTTTTGGAGGCCAAATTGTGCTGCAGTTTTCTTCGAGCTGTCAGTGAGTCAGTGGAGATGCGAATCTCTCCCGACACTAGCAAGCGGTAAATCGTGGATGTTAAAACGGAAATGTTTGCGTAAAATTCCATCATATTTTCGGTATTTATTGTTCCAATGGGACTTAAAAGTGTAAATTACGTAAACGTAGACTGACGAATAATGTTAAAAAAAAAAAATCAGAGTGCTCTTCGTTGTTCGACGACACACGTCTGGCATTTGAGCCACTGGGAAGAATCACAGCTGCCCTGAACGTCGTTTGCGGCTTCGTCGTCTGCTAAAGCACCCTGGCGGAAAACGCGACAACTACAACGTGAGCGTAGTCATCCGCGTCGAGGAGTGTGCGGATTTTACATCCCCGAAAAAAATCAACAACCACCCATAATCGATTTGCTAACGAAATAACGTGTGATTTTAAATTTGCAAGCAGAATCGAACCCCGATAAAATTTGCACGCCCTGTTCAGATCGGGCGCTACTTGCAGAGCCGCATCGCGACTCCGCACGGGGTCATACCCTTCCACCGAAGATGGCGGAATTTTGAATGTGGCGATGAGCCGCGTCGAAGGCGGTTGTGTGTTTCGGGTGTTGTGACGCTGTTTTCGGTTGGATTTACCGGTTCGATGTCCCGTCGGATCGCGGATCAGGGACGCCAGATGTACCGCAAAGTGCAATGGGACGTTCCTTGCCGCGTGGAGGGATGGCTGATGGTGTGCGGTGAGTAGAAACTTCAAACTCGCTCGTATTCTTCATTCATTGCCTACTCCGTGTGTGTTGTGTGTCAGGTTTATTTGGCCGGAGTCGCTTTACTTTTGGGGCGGAGACTGTTTCGCCGATTCTTGGCAAGGAACCAGGCCGCTTTTCATTGACAATGCCCGTTTTGTTTGGTTTTAAAACGATCCCTTGTTTCTGATTGCAGCCTGTGAAAACTCTAAGTTTTTGTTGTTTTTTAGAATGATGTGGATTGGTGGGTGGGCGCGGCTGACTCCGATCAATAGGATTTCTGTTCCCGGCTTTCTACGTACGAGCATTGAAAGTCGGTTATTTCTTTATTGATTTTTGGCCTGAGGGAGGGAGGGGGTATTGCAGTTATTATGGTTGCGTTAAATAGGTTACAACAACCCGGGGCTCTGGCTTGCTTGCTTGCTGACATTGATTTGTGTGTTAATATTTGTAGAGAGGGGGTCGCTGGGATACGAAAGAATTGTGCGCGGAATTAAATTGCTTTTTCGTGGACGGAGATACCTTTCGTCTTAGATTAAAGACGCTTTCTTTCCTGTTTTACTGTTTAGATCTTCTGTGACACGATCTCATGATATTTAGTGCGAGCGATTCATTTTTTTTTACCCCTGTGGCATGGCTTTCGTGTACGGTTGGCTGCGGTTTTGTTAAATTTTGTTTTGGTTCTGTAAACGTATTTTTTCCCGAAAAATGCGGTAGAAGTAGGAAAGTCCATTTAAGTGGCGCTGCTAGACCCTTTTCACAGCGCTGGGGGCGGGGGGGGGGGGAGGTTGTCTGTATTATCAGAATGATTATAGGTTACAATATGCAAGTATTTTATTATAACTGTCATAGTGAAAATTAACCAAAGGTGAGTGGGTGATTTCAGACATGGTTCTGATATCCCCCCCCCCTCCTGCCCAAGGAGAGGGAGGGAAGGCGTCCCCCCCCCCGTGGGGGCGTCGGACGAACGTCTAACTGGAAACTCGCCTAATGGGATAATTGTCTAAAATCTGCCTAAATAAAAAATCTGGAAAAGCATCTAAACGGAATATCGTATAATGATAATTGTATAATGGATAAACGTCTAATTAACGTCTTAACTGCGGTTTCTGATGTTATATGTATCGCCGCAGCGAGCGTGGCAGGGATATTAGACGATTTTCCAGTTAGACGCTTTTCCATTATACGAATTTCCTGTTAGACGCTTTTCCATTATACGAATTTCCTGTTAGATGATATTCCGTTATACGTTCTTCCAATTATGCGATTTTCCAGTTAGACGATTATCCCTCGCTCCCAACCCGTGACGCCTATGGTGGCAACTTGTGTAAATGTTGCAGAGACATTCATATTCCTATTATTCCCTCATGATAAAACGATTTTGCTACATTCACTCTAACCTATGCTAATAGCAAACTATTTCGCAGAGGATACACGAAAATAGTGAGTGGGTATGTCGTTTTAAAATTGTGCATTTCTCAGTAGAAACCTCGAGTCTTAAAATCAGGCTACGGTATTTCCTTCTTCGTTTATTTTTCATCTGAGATTTTGACGTTTGCTTGATTTTCTTTAATCTTTATCAATTTCCCTATTGGAAGATTTTTCAAGAACGTCTATTTTTCTGGTATGAGTGGCCTAGGCCTTACCGATCTGAAGAATACGTCGAGTTTGACTTGACCGGACAAATGTTTTAGTAAATGGACCTAATTCTGAAATCCGTTTTCCTGTCAAATAATTAAAAATTTTGTTCTTGTGCGGGTATACATAGTCTGGTGTATGTGATGAAGTTTGTATTGTCCACCCTGTAAATCGCGGATAACACGTTGTTAGGATTTATCAACACTTGACACCTGAATCGGAGCTTCAGGCCGTAAATAGGAACCTGGCAGCCTACGTAATTAGTAATTGGTGGAAATGAAGAAAGTTTGCCAAGGATGGCTAGTGACGATAAAACAACGGCGAGAAAAAAATCACTTGT
The DNA here is from genome assembly GCA_023313725.1 of Lithobius niger. Classification (NCBI taxonomy): domain Eukaryota; kingdom Metazoa; phylum Arthropoda; class Chilopoda; order Lithobiomorpha; family Lithobiidae; genus Lithobius; species Lithobius niger. The sequence continues at coordinate 57,236 of JAHWFP010023914.1, forward strand.
CAACAGGAGTCCGGAAACAAGTTCCAGGACGTGTTTTTTAGGAATTTAAATTTAACACGTTTCTGATTTGGTTTTGATTCCCATCAAACCCATCAAATGTGTAGTTTAAAAAAAAATAATACTGGTAAACCAACATGTAATTTCACCCAGTTTTGCGTATGTGTGTCACTTAAAGGTGCTTGCTTCCATGTTGACTTTATATTTGCGTTAGTTTTTCAACTTTCGATGAGATTTGACAACGTCGCTAATGCATTTATTTTCTCTGTTTAGCCTATTTCCCGTACGAGACGGTTTTGCTACATACGCTCAAATCTGCATAAATGTTGCCAAGCTATTTATGCGGTCGATGCACGAAAATAGTTGGAAAGTCCTTTGAAATCTTTATGATACGACAATCTCCAGTTTAAAGGACTTGTCCTTTCTTGATTTTTTTCCTCGTGGTCCAACCTGGACCACTGCACTGTGACTGAAGTGGCCCCTATGGCCTTGTTGTCGACGCGCCATTAAGCCTCAATCCTACCCCCACGAAAAAATAACTTTTGCAATACTTACAGTGAAGATTTGACTTAATGCAGCAACACCGTGTCACACGGGAAGCCAACATTCAGTATAATGGAATGTTAAGGGTTAGGTTAGGGTTATTTGTTACAATTGTGTGTACAATATGAAACGCTTCAAGAGGGGCACCGGGGTCGAGGACTGAGGGATTTGGACGAAATAGCAAAAATAAAAATCGTACTAGGCGAACAACAAACAAATGATACGGTACTGTGCGCAGCTCTAGCTTAAACTCTAACATTTCCTAGTTGTTTGTTATTCGACAATAAGATAGCTCTTGTCTAGCTATTACGGAACAACGCAGTTCCGTTTCGAAAGTGCGCCTTTTTCTCAAGTACTACTTTAGCCAAACAATGCCGACGTGATCTGTAGGCGTTTTTTCTTCTTCTTTTTTTCCATTATTCTTTTCATTTTTTTTTCAAGTTGTGTGTGTGTGTGCACCTTTTCTAATACCAACTGGTCGTGACTTGAGGAAATAAGCAAGTGCTGGTTTGGTTGGTTGGTTGGTGGGTGAGGACAGTGCCTGAGGGTACGGAGCAATCACCTCACCTCGATTAGGTGGCGTTCCTCGGAGGCACTCTGGGGGAGAGTTGGGAAGGGGGGGGGGGGGATGGGCAAAGGACCCGAAAGGTCTTTAGAATATCTTGAGACAATCGCTTTTAACTGTTGGCCGAGCAAATTTGCATAACTGGTCTTGGACGGACGTAGTAGTTGTTGGTTTTTGGCTTTGCTACCTGTACGCTTCGTTCGTTCATTCACGCATGATGTTGACTTCCTAACTAATATATATTCTCTTCTGCTGTGGAATTCGGTCTTGTTATGTTGGCTGTAGGTTCGGACCGGATCTAAGATGGCACCTGGGGTTCTACTGACCTACAGACAGACCGACGACGGACAGTAGTGGAGCGAGGGCGGTCGATACCTGCTTGTATTGTGGTTGTTCTGTGGTCGTGCGATGTACAGGTGACCACGTAATGAGACGTGAGGGATGGTACGAAAATGGCTTTAGGGGGATCCCCCAGACGCAACACATTTTTGCTCGATGGATTTTCAAGACGAAAATGTGGTCTAATTTTTCCTATATGTTGTTTTTACAGAATGAGAATCCCCAATGCTACGAGGCGTCCCCCCCCCCCACCCCAGAAAAAAATAATTTTAATCTCCCCACAATAGTGTAAGTATTGCCGTGGCTCGTAGTTGGGGTAGTGGGGGGCGGAAGGGCAGGGGGTTCACTGCTCCCATTTAAAACTTAAAAAAAAAGTACCAAAAATAAAAATTGTGTAGGCACCACTACCCCCACTGTATCATTATTATTCCACCCCCCACCCACCTTCCCGGTAAGCTAGTGAGGATTAGCTCCTCACAGAACTCTCTCCCCTCACATTTCCGGCCTCTGGTATGTTGTTTTCTATTTGCCGGTTGCATGTACTTGAACATATTAGTAATGAATTGCGTCACTTTTTGATACACTGTGTTTGCGTATTAGTCTCTCTTTGCATCGTGCTTTTGTTTTGTTCTCATAATTGGTGGTTATTGATTGTGTGATAATTCCGTATAATTTCCCGATTGACACCAATGGTTTAAAAATATTTATACAGTCAAATGGCAACGTAATGACCTGGCAGAAGGTTGTTGATGCCAATTTATATTATGGTCATCTCATTTCTCATTATTTTGTTATTACTACTATAGACTCATTTCAGGTTCATCTTGAGTACCTTTTTTGTTCGGTTTGACTTTGAGCATTACTACATTTTCCTGGTCAGGCTTCACTACAGGCCACACGGCTTCGTATGGTTCTAACCAATCAAAATGCAGATATGCAGCCATATACAGAGCAGCATTTCTTTTTTTATTGTATTAGGCTGTGCACTTAGTATACTGAATGCCAGACGGCCGAGCGATTGTGAGCCATTTTCAAATTGCAAACATAAAATTAATTGTGGGTCTAGCCTATTCTATACCTGTCTGTCTGTTGTGAGAAAATTCTCACATTTCAACCATTTGGGCTAATTGGAGCTGGAGGCAGTAAGTGTGATACTGTAATTCTATTACTTCAGTAATTTCAAGATATAATGAAGCTTAACCTACACTTGATACTTCTTATTTTGTAAAGTATTGTGCTGCACATTCAGGGGTGTACTGACCATGCGGGAAAAGGGGTTGAATTCCCATACAGCTCACTTCATGCAACAAGGCGCTATATGACCAACATCGACTCATCGTTCCTGTGACGTTCCCCGTTTCAGGCTTATTCTTCAGTGGCGTTGCTGATGTAGAAGTTTTCTGATAACTTCAACAAGACAATCAATTTGTCCTGTTGCTCTACTCACTCAAGACTATTCAGATATTGCAAAAGCTACTCACGCTTGAAATGGTCCTTTAGCCATCGGAAGGATGTCAATGGTCGTATAGATGAAACTGTCAAAAGTCTGACCCCGGGCAGAATATAGAGGTAGTAAATATTCTACTCAAGCAAACATTCTGCCGCAGAGTATATAGGTAGTAATAAAAATATCGTGATAATAGTAAATATTTGGGTGAAACTAGTACCTACTTTCAATGATTACCGCGAGAGGGTGCTGTCGTTAATGAACCGAATTGCCAGGTGTCACTGTTTACATTCCTGAGCGTCACCATGGAGACGGAAGCTAGTTAGCATTATTAAAACAAAACGCTCACTACTGGATACTTTAAAGGGCATATTCGTCCCGGTTGGCTTTCCTGTATGGCTCAGTTTTCCAACATTAGTTCAGTCATATGTAAATGTTGCAAAGGCATTTCATTTTCCTATTTTTCTCCTCGTGAGGAATGGGATTTCGTTTGTTGCATTCACTCTAATCTATGTAAATGTCGCAAAAGCTATTTCAAGCAGGATGTTGGAAATTGGTGAGAAAGTATGCCGTTTTAATTAGTTAATATGATAGTAATCAATTCAAGTATGGCATATTTAGAAAAATGGCAGGTCAGATTTGATAGGTTGGAATTATTTTTTAGTGATTAGAAATGGCTGATCAAATTTTCCTTCTAATTAATATAACACATGCTTTTTTTCTTATGAGAAACCAAGCAGTCTGGTTGAGTCTTCATATTCATATTTTTTTTTGTTAACTTACTGAAAACGGTTTGAGTTGGAACACAGATTTACACCCAGTTGCAGAACGACTGCTATTGCTTAAGGCTAAAGTCAGACTTTAACTTTATCTTACCGTCTCCTGTGCCAGACGTCCTGGGCTCGAATACTGCCTCAGCCACGCCTGGCATTTTCGAGGAGAGAAGGGCCCTGTGATGGCATATTTAGGATGCTTATGTCGATTGTGGTATGTAAAAGAACCTAGAATTTCCGATAGGATTTACCTAGCAAAATTGACCCTCTCTCCTTCTGGCGCCATGGCTAATGCTGGGTGTGCGTCAAAAAGCTACAGTCCCACTTTATTATTTAAGTCGCAAAGGGGGTAAATTTGGTCCTGGACTTAGGAGTCATCCCGAAACGAGCGACTTTACGTTAAAGCTTGCCCTAGAGCCTACTTTATAATACCGGTTATAAAGTCGAAATGTGACGTACGACTTTAGCTTAAAGTACTACGACTTTACCAACATGTTGCAACTTTACGTAGAAACTAAGCACGAGTTCATGCTTAGCAGTCATTCTACAACTGGCCGTAAGTCTTTCAACTTCAAATACTGTCTGTCCACGCACGAGTACTTTGTAAATTTCCGAAGCTATTGCCTCTATTACCATGGATGAATGACGCCATCGATGCAGCCATTTTTTATTTAAAATTTCCCAGTCGCTTCGATGGGTTTGCTTGTTCAGTGCGATGCTATTCTGTTTTGGGGAGACTGACATGGCATTTTGCCGTCTGGTTCCGTTGATGAAAGCAGGTGCTATTTTATCCCACTTTTTTCGAGAAACAGAACCTTGCCGTACGTTTTGGAAGCACTTGAGGCCAATAAAGCATGGAAAAAACTGGATGCGAACCGCGAAACCTCTGATCTTAGTAGGGGGCCCAGATATTGTCCAGAATAACTACAAAAGGAGACCCACTGTCCGCCCACTACCTTTGCCGGCACTGGCTAACAGTGTCTTTAACAGAGCCTCGTTTCCAGTAACGTACCACATCACCTTCTTCAGGCAGCTAACCTAAGCTCAGAGGTTCAGCCACAATTACCTGTACATTTTCCGCGATCTAACGTATCGTGGTCGGGTTGTCGGGAGTTTGTTTCTAAAGAGTACCCACTTGCTTATTCGAAGTCGGGCACCTTGCATTTTCATGTGAGCTAAACCTAGTGCTTATTGGAGAAGTGCTGTAGCAAATATGGATGTGGCCTGAGAATAGACCAACGGATTGTTGACAAAGCAGACACACCCCCGCTTATCAAAGGTGTCGTGGTAGTAGCGTCAACATCACACAGAGTTTCATTCTTTGTATATTCCGGGAGCGAGTGTCCAGTAGTTCTTATTGGTGGGGTTGTGGGAGATGTATAGCTCCAGTGCGAAGCGTGGAACCCACAACTCTGACTGCATACTGCCAGAATTTCATTCTTTGGATATTCCGGTAGTTCGGGGTGGTGTAACTGTAAGATGTAGCTTCCAAGCGAGCATGGCCCTCCACAGCTCAGATTGCGCACTGCTAGAGGTACCAGTGATTTTCTGTCCTATTCCTCCCGTGGTAGGGATGCGTCTGCTCTGCTTACGCTATACCTGTCAAGCTAACACTGTAGCTACCGTCCACTCTAGCTATGTCCGCTATGGCTACCATCCACTCTAGCTATGT
>JAHWFP010023914.1:62581-74727 GCA_023313725.1 Lithobius niger
CCATCCACTCTAGCTATGTCCGCTATGGCTACCATCCACTCTAGCTACGTCCGCTGCTAACCATTAGAAATTCGGTGCAGAGTTGGGTCTGATCACATCTTTTTCTTAACACAGTGACCCGAAAAATGGTTGCTCCAGGACCCTGATTGATCTTGAGACCTTAGCAGCCCGACCCGGTAAACAAAATAGGGCCCGTTTTTGTCGAAATTTATAATTTTTAAGTCATTAGAGTAGCAGGCGGCTTATTGGAAGTTGCAGTAGGATTTATTGACATAGAAACCTAAACAAAACCTTGAAAACAGTGTATTTGGCAATCCCTTCCAATGCTTGCAGTAAAACCATGCCCTTAATTTTCTTCTGTGACTTTTTTAGGGTCATCTGGTTACCAGGTCAGTTCGAGTGACCAAATCTGACCCAAAAGAGTGGGTTAAATGCTCATACCCGGTAACCTGGTCAAAAACTTTACTAGCCAGTCGGATCTGGTGCTTTTTTGAGGAAAAATCCCATTTAATTTATTTAACAAATATCGCATGTATATCCTAAATTATGTAAAATTCGGTAGAAAACGGATCTCATTCGTAATTTCTGTGTTTAAAAAGGCCAGTTCTAAAAATGTTTGGAACCTAGTATCCCAGGTTGAACCTAGTATACCAGGAATTAGACCTGGGTCTTTGAATTGGGGCCAGTGGTGAAAGTGGGTCACTTTTTCCGACCCATGACCCACCTGACCCACTCAAGCCCTGACCCACGACCCGCTTGACCCACCCGATAAAGAACAAAATGTGTTCCACCATCCGTGGCCCATCCCACGCTATGAAAAAACATTACAGTATGCAATTGCATGCAATGTTATTTCAAACAGTCCGATTTTTTAAAGAAGTATTTACTATAAACATAACGCAGTGTTACAATAACTTGCTGCAAAAAATATGCTCTACAATTCATTAATTAAAGCTTTTGTTTTATTAAAAAATAACATAGATGTAAAAGAAGCATTTCTGTTCTCCCCCCACCCCGATGCCTTTTAGGTTTTTAACCTTCTGGGAAAAACTATTTTTTACAGAGTACCAGTAAGGCTACTGATTACCGTAAGATTACCGTGGGTCGGTGGGTGAACGGCTTTGACCCATGAACCACGATAAAATGTGACCTTTTTGACCCACTGACGCACCGACCCAGGGTCAGTTCTATCTCTGATTGGGGCTCCAGTTCTGTAATACTGTATTTACCAAAAACATAAAAATTCCTGTTAGTAAACGTTCCGTAAGCATTAATTCGTTAAGGCAAGTAAGTAGCAATCTTGCTGTTGTCTAGCTAGCCTAGTACCATAAACCACCTGTTAAACGGCTACGGGCTGTTAAATTTAATTCGATTAATTCAGGGGGTGGGCCGTAACAAATTTATAATTCATTTTTCGAATCTTATCTTCTGTCCAGGGAGTGTGTTTAGGCGTAAATCCATCGCTAAAAATTCGACGTTTATGCAATCATTCACGTACCTCATCTGGGTTCGGTGTCTAGCGCTAACGCTATGTCTTTATTATCATTTGTTCAGAAATATAAGATTACTAGTGTACTAGCTTATAGTTCGCCTTATCATGAAGCCTTTTAGTTGATGCAGAAAAACGTCAATTTATGGGAATAAAACATTGATTTCCTTAAATGTATGAAGCTTTTAGTCAATTTAATTGCTTTAAGGTCGGGAATCGTGAAATAACCCAGGTAATTTGACTAATTTCACGATTTCTCACATTAAATAATTTTTAGGGACGTGGGCCGCAGCTTTTACCGGGGCGGTTAACAGGCGATTTACTGTAAGCTTATTTTATAGTGCATAGGCATCCCATCCCGAAGACCTGAGTTCAATTCCCAGACCATGACACAGTTCATTGGTTCCATACCTCCATTGCGATTCTTCCTTTATTAAAATTGAAGCTTTTAAACATTGTGTTATTTTTAAGTCTTCAAATCACGTTTTGACAGTCCGTTTTAGGCCAGACAAACTTGAATGTTCTTGATAGGGTCATAGATTTTTTTTTCCCTGCGAAAAAGTGTGGGAATATTAAAAATGTGTATCACGTGGCTGGACAAGTGATAGGAGCAATGAAAATAAAACAAGAAAAAATGTATAGATAGATTACGACGTCTTGTTTCTAGGTGATTCTCACGAATTGGAAATAGGTCAAAAAGTCGTCCATAAAACGTGTTTGTTTATGCATTCAGTTGTTCGTTCGTTTCGATTTTTGGTTTTAATTGCGTTACTGCTGCCCTTATTACCATAATACGGCTCTTATTACCATAGACAATGGCGGGCGGGACGAGAGATATAGTATTAGCAATTTAGACTAGACTATGAGTATGAAGTAAAGTAATCCCCGAAAAGGTTATAGAGGCTTTTTATTTTTTTAAAGCACTTTTTTTTCAGCAAAATAAACTTTTAAATGAAAAACTTTGCAAAGGCATACGAACATGGCCAGTAATCTATCCGGCCCGACCTATAACAGTATTAGGGGGGATAGACAAAATGGCCGCCACGAATGGTCCATTTCTTTTCTTGAGTCCAGCTCTACTGCCAAATAGCAGCTGTGATAAAAGCTTAGTAATTCGCTAACTTAATCCCAGTAATCATCCGGAAAATAGCGACATGTTCGTTTATGCAGAAAGTGTTTCAAGGAACGCAGCACTTTTGTACGGAAAGTGTCGCCTTCGGTTGACAAAAAGCGGCAACAAGACAAATCAATCGCATCAGCGGCTCTTTCGGCGGCCATATTGTTGAACTCAGTTGCGTTTGCTATTTTTCATCCAAGATCCGGCCGGTACTGTAGTAGAGCCCTGGTACGATTTTATTAGTACCATTTACTGCCACCAGCTGTCACTAATCGTTATCAGGCAACTAATTTGTGGGCAATGTTGTTAATTATGTTCCCCAAAAGTAGGGATGCATTGGATATTCGGTCATTATACGGCTAACAATTTAAGTATTTGATATTCGGCCGAATAACGATATTCGCTATTTTATTGAACACTTATTTTGGCCGAAGCCGAATAATGATATTCCGTATTCGCCTGAATAGTGTTAAGATTTGTTAGCCGAATAATTTACAAATTTATGCAATTTTGTTAATGTTGAACGTTTACAACGTATTTCTCATTTGATTTTCGACGAATTGCTTTCTAACATTCCTAAAAGAAGGTGGGCAATTGTTTTTTTTTTTTCAATTTAGCCTACATATTATGGGGAGGAGGTAGTGGTTTTTCAAACGGCGAACATGTTCGTCAAGTACTCGGCCGATTAATTCGACGTTTGGCAGTTATTCGGTAAATTGGTAAATAAATTGGCAGAATAAATTGCTGAATACGTCAGTTGTTCGGTGCGTGAAAATCGGTGTTCGGCCGAACATGTCAACTGTTTTCGGTATCGAATATTCGGTATTCAGCAGTTTTAACTATTCGGTTTTATATTTGGAATTGGCCAGAAATGTTGGGATGTATATTTGGTATTCGGCATTTCGAAGTTGAGTATTCGGTAAATTTCATATTTTTGCACTCGTGCCAAAAAGCAAACACATAATATCTGAAAAATGCTGGATTTCAACTGCCAATTACTGTTCAGACTTGTATGTGTCTACAGTTCTCCGTGCTGTGCTTGACAACGGCTTCTATAGTATTAGTGACAAGAAATCATACCAAAGCAAGTTAATTATAGTGTCCGCGGCCTATCTTGAGTTCTCCGCAGAACGAACACAGATAATCAATTGTACGTTTTCAGTAGCAGAGTGCCTTGTTGATATCCAAGATGGTTACAAAAACAATGGCGGCCATCGATTAAAGCCACCCCCTCCAGGAAGACGTAGCCGCTCACAAAATACTTGCAGGACTCAAGATACACTGCGCACACAATAGTAATCCTATCCAGCTTTCGTTGGTTTGACTCCTGGTCCCGTCATCTCGGCGTTTTCAAGTCCATAATACTGCCACACTAACCAGTTATTTTTAGTGTATAATTTTCTTTGATGTGTAAGTGGTTTCGTCACATAGACTAAGTTATGGTCTCAAGGATAAGTACAAGGGTTACTGAAAAGCAACTGTTCAGTAGCCTACTTCATTACTGATACTCTGACATTTTGGCTAGAATGGGTACCTACAGTAAGAGACTACGGGAGCGGGAATCGGAAAGGCACACATAAGAAAATAATAATTTCTTAATTTTAAAGTAGAATGATTAATTTGTTACGTTCCGCGTGAATGCAGGATAGTTTACTTTTGTTAAGTCTTGCACGGACGAAATGACGATACGAGTGAGGTCATCGGCTTTAGCCAAAGCTCTTCAATGTCATTAACGCAGGAATAAACACTGGTTGGCATGTCCGCTGTATCATATTCGAGTCATAAAGGATGAATGTTGTTTGCAAAGCTAATCCACCTCTCCATATTAGCGATGATGATGCTTTCTTCGGAAATGGACTAGCTAGCTTTTAATTCTCGGTTCAAGGTCTGGATTAGTGGGATGCTGTCGAGTCTTCACTGGTTAGCATACTCACGACCAGTCTTCACAGTTGCCAAAAAAAAGTACCTAAAATCTAAACCTATACATCCAATCTTGCGGATTATTACTCAAATGACCGAGAGCCGAAGGTCTTTCGGTTTTGTAGGAAACTTCCATGAAAAAAATGTTTCAGTAGCCGTTCGTGCGAGACCTGGAAAGTCTGGAAAGGTGGTATACGCAAAATTACCACGATGGGGCGGTTGAATTGTTTCCATCGAAGGTGGTTAAAGTAGGTGGTTAATATGGAAGGTGTCCGCCCTCCCTAGTTCCCTACTCCACTGTGACTTGAAACCGTCTTCACGCACAGGCCTATCTTGTCAAAATCCAAAACTTGTAGAAGGGCCGTCAAGTTGAAAATATTTTGGCTTAACATAGGAATGATATCAACAATCATTCTACAAGTTAATCCCACCGAGTAATAAGTTCGGAGGTTAACTTGGCATATGTTAAATCTCCTCTGAAAGACCGAACTATTCTCCACTTTGCCAGCTCTTTTACCAATTTTGGTTTTTGATATGATATCACTTCTTTTTTTGGTTTTTCAATCACATTATTTCGTCAGAAATATTTTTACATTGAATTAGATTTTGTTGTAGCGATGTAATAAATTTCCTATAGTGGGCACGTTAACCCTACAATAGTTCAAGATAGTCATAGTTGACACAGGTAGCCATCGTCACAGCATGGCTGACACCAGGGTAAAATGTCTGAGACACAATGTACATATGGCGACAATCCCAAACTCTGCCGACAATACAAACAATGGTCACAACACTAATTTGTTACTAATGCCCACTCACACCATTCCTGTTAAACCCCCTAGGCTAGTACGGGGGTTAAATCCTCAAATTAGGAGGAACTTTGCATTTAGTTTCTCCTTAGGTATTGTAGATTGACTTGAGAAGTAGAGCCTTGATAGTTTTTCATGTTGGTGTGAGCAAAATGACAGCCAAAATGGATATCTCCATAAATATTAATATTTCTGAAAACTGTGTAGCAAAGTTATTGAATTTTGGACAACTTTTATGGAATGAGGAAAAAATAGCCATAAATTGCTGTAAATAATTTAAAGGTAAACCGGAAATAAGCAACTGGGTTACACCACTTGAATGAAACGTAACTGCATAAAGTTGACTCCTACTGTACTACGTTATTTCTAGTGTATGCTTTTTGGCCAGTAGATAGGTGGCCATTTTGGTAAAGGCGTTGCAGTAACTTAATGTGGTGATGGACTGGTTTAGCTGGTTTGAAGTGTATGATTTTCGCTGATAGCCTATTTCCGGTTACTTCGATATAACGACTTCTTCTGAAAAAAACGAAAAGCAAACGTGCCACGACTGCATTTCCATTGTGACATAACTACCCTGTACATGCAGCATAGGTTTACTGAGGATTTTTAACTCCAATTCCACCACAATTACGCTTATCTGAAAGGTATGGGTGTATAGTTTTAATCACTTGGCTCCAATAATAAGATAAGCAGGAGTTGTTTGTAATAGTACCTGACTTGGGTACGTATTTACCGTAAATGTTTGCAAATCAGGCAAAGAAGAGAAGGACAACTAATAGGCCGTTGCATTTTTTATATCCTGTTTGGAAGATAAACAGAACAATCAAGCTTGTAATGTCTGGAAATATTAATACACATGTTTATAGTGACGTAAATTTGTATCGGTGTTAACAAGTATCATAATGAAGGATAAAAGCACCGAAATGTGGTTGACACCTTTCAGGCTTTTTATTCACTCAGTGTTAATAAGTAACATTACTCTTACTCTTGTTGGTGTTACTTACTAACGTTCCCAAGAGTAAGTGGAGTTTGCACTCCTCTTGACACGGGCATCGTGCAGGGCAAGCTAGATTTCTTGCAATTGCAGCAGGCCTTGCAACATGTGTTCTTACATCCACATTTCACCAATTCTGCAGGAGATCTGCGGCAATGAAATCCACACAGGTTACCAATTACTTTCAGTTTCTGATTAAAAAATCTTCCATCCATAATCAGCGGGAATTGGTGCTTCAATCCTAGCAATAGCACGGATCCAAATCAACCCTCCCTGATATGTAGCATATCTTGCGTGAAGAGAAAGTGCATGTCATTTTGTGGCGGAATGTCGTAGATGTTACGTCCTTTCTTAGTGAAGAGAGTTATTCATGTTGCGTTCACAGTGCTGGATAACAAACAAAAGCAGTACGGACTGCTGCAAGATTTCCATGGCCCCTCTAATGTCACCACAGGATAAAGCCAGAAAGTCAAACTTAGCTTCTGGTTACTTCTGGACAAACACGCCATATTTCCTATGCTGTTTTCGTTTCCTTTCTAAACTTAATGCATGGAAAACTGGAAGTGTTCTGGATGGTGAACCCAGAGAGCTGGCTATGACCTGCACAGCAACAAACTTATAGCTTTTCCCTGGTCCAAGTGGTAACCAGATCTCCAGTTTTCCGATCAAGAGCCGTACAGTAACCACAGCAGGGACAACAGCATGGGTATCGACAGTCCGTTCCATGTTTGATTTGCGTCCACAAATTCTTGGTCATATGCACAGAGATAAAGCACGGACCGTGTTGCAAGTAGACAGAACATCTGTACCTAGAGTAGTGAATACATGTTGTACACTTTTTTCCACGCACAGTATGTGTGTTTTGCCAACATATGGAACAATTCTGTTTTGTTTTGTGGGTCTCTTAAAGCATTTGACGTGGTACAAGGAATCTTCGTTTTTGGTGTGACACACCATGTTCGTGCGGCCGTTACTTTCTTTTCTCGTATTGCATTCTGATGGCTTTCAAGCATATATCTATCCCATACAACGTCTATGCGTCCATAAGTGGCCATATCGGTAAAGGCGTCATGCAGTAACTTAATGCGGTGATGGACTGGTTTAGCTGGTATATAAGGCTGAAATACCCTCAGGTATATAAGGCTGACTGATACGCATCTTTTACGTAACGGCCTCAAAAGTTGTGCTGGGTCTGGTGTTCAATATGTTGATTATTGCCGCACTATCAAGAAGAACGCAGCACTACGAATCTTTTCACTAATAAATGATCTAAGGTTAAAGCCAATCCGTAAACAGAGGATGCACTGTTATCTCTTCCCACCAGACGTGCTTCATATAGGGGAGAGTTGTTTTGGAGCCGTGCTACTTCTCCTAGGAATAGGATTGAAGCACCAATTCCTGCTGAGTATGGATGGAAGAAATCTGAAGATAACTGGAAACCTGTCTGGGTCTCATTGCGACGGGCAGCTGAGTCTCACAGATTCGGTGAAACATGGGTGTCAGAAAGAAGGCATGTCATAAGGCCATCTGAACGTGCAAGAAATCCAGGTTGCCCTTCACGCCACGACTAAATGATACAAATTTATGCCACTGTAAAAACGTGTATCAAAATTTCCACACATTACAAGCTTGATGTTTTGTTAGTTTTCCAAACAGGATATAAAAAAAATGTGATTTTTATTTGTTGCCGAACTTGCCGGCCTCTTACTTCTTAGCCGCCATGTTTGCAGATATTTGCGGTAAATACATGCAAGTTAGGTATTTTTACGAACAGCCCAAGCTTCTCCTATTATTGGAGCTAGGGATGGCACGATACAACATTTTTTATCCCGATAAAATTTCTGAAATTATCGCGATTATCGATAATATCTCGATAAAACAAATTTTCAGGCTGAAGTCACCATTTTAATTTTGATAATTAAAAAAAAAACCTGGGCTGAAGCCTACAGTGCAACTATCACGAATGTAAACTGTGTGGCACTCACCGTGTGGCCAGTAGACATGAAAATGTGCTTGCCATTGTTCTTTGTGTCTTCACCATGTAGAAACAATCTAGCAGTTGTGATCCTACTTAAGGCGTAAATATTGTTTGCATGAATCGAGCTTTCTAATCAGCTAAAGTGGCTAGCAACAGTATTGCACACTTGGTTGGATAGCCCTTGTAATTCCGCGTGCAGCGCCGCAAACCGCCTGTTTCTAGCTATTACGGTTTCCGAGATATGACAATTTAAGCATTGGGGTTTCCACGATAATTCGATAATTCAGAAAAAGTGCGATACGATAATTGACTAAATTTTTTTATCGCGATATTATCGAATTATCGATTATCGTGCCACCCCTAAGTGGAGCTATGTATTTTTTATCAACCATGTTATCAAAACTACACCCATACCTTTCAGTTAAACCGAATTACATTAATAATAAGCCTATTTACAATTAGTGATGGAACTGGAGTTTCTTGAAGCAAAAATCGTAATAAAGCAATTGTATGCAGCATGAACACGGGTAAACACATCATAAGAAGCACCCGGGGTTCGTTTGCTTTTCGTATTTTTCAGAAAAAGTTGTTCTATAAAAGTTGTCAAAATTCTTTATGCTGCAACTTTGCTACACATTTTGTTTTAAAAATATTTGTAGTTATGGAAATAATCCGTTTCTTAATTTATGAAGAACCTTTGTTTCGCATAGCTTGCAAGGACTCCAGACACAAAATTGGCCGTACGACTGCAGTACAATACTACAGGGATCGGCCGATACGAATTTTTACCGATCCGATTCGATACCAATGAAGGGTAAACCGATCTGATACCGATAATAATAATAAAAACACGGCTGAAGATTTAATTTTCATACAAATGCAACTTCAGTTTCTTGTTTTGCATGGGTTCCAACTGCTGAAATTATTCAAAAAAAAAGTTGTGTGTGTGTGTAGCAGCAGTAACAGCATTTTTATTCTTATTCCAACTTATGGCTTCAGTACATGCATCTTCTCAGTTAGATTTTAAGTTGATCGTTGTAAAACTTTGAGCATTGGAGCTTTCACGTGTTACATTTTCTTTACAAACTGAGCAAATGGGCTTTGCTTTTCTCACTTGGTTGTTCTTTTTGCCGTGCTTGGTGGTGTCAAATTCACAGGGAGACAAAAGTTTCTTGGCGTAACGAATATCTGTAACAGAAATATTACAGTGGTCCGATACCGATACGGCAAAAATACCGATAAATACTGATTATACGATACTACTGTACCGATATCAATATCGGACTATCCCTACAACACTAACTCCTTTTTGGGTTACAGCCTGTGGTTAAGGAAGTGAATCATGTATGTATTCTAGAAGCAAACCACTTGGCACAGTTACTCTTTAGGAGTATAGGTATTGTAAATATTGTATTTATTGTGGATATTGTACGTAGATTAGGTATTGTTGATATTGTAGTTTTTAGGTATCATAGATATTGTAGGTGTTGTAGGTATGTATATTTAACATGGGAGTTGTCGGACTAGCTAACCAGCTAGCCATGGTTTGTACGTTTTTTTTTAAACCTGGATATGTCCTGAAAAATAAAAATGTAATTCCAGGCCTAGAAGAGCATGATGCACGATACGTATCACGATATGTATCATGATACTTATACGTCTCATGTTATTCTATGACTTATAAAATAGGAAAAGCTTTAATTAACTTCATAAAATGTGAGCTGAAAGTTTAAGTCAAAAATTATGATCGAAATAAATTAGGTTTCTTCAGTTCTGTGAATCGGAACTGAAGAAAAAATCTAAAAAGCCTGGATATTCGTTTCCGTCATTGCCCAGCATTTCTGTTTTAATAATAATAATTTTGGGGAATTTCTTTCGTAATTAATCACGGACTAAATCAATCTTAAGAACTTTCCACTGTTACGTAAGCTTAACAGCGTATCTGAATATTGTTTCTGATTTTGATGAGTGCTAACTAACTTTGAGCTAAGATGCGTGGGATGAGGTTGATGTTTTACTTGCTCACTTCATGAGGCAGCAGACGTAGTTAAGACGACTAATTTCCTGTTGACTTTCGGCAACATCATAACGATAAGAATAGACTTGCTTCAGTTTTTGCTGTTCAGTTATTATTTTTCCAATGCAAACAGTTACTTCTATGGTAATTTCTATGATGAACTTTATGTAATGGAATACAATGATACGTAATTTCTTCGACCTTTATGACATTTCTAGACTTAGTTTTTTTTCTTTACTACCTTTTTTTTTATCGGTTCGGTTTTCTTTTTCTTTTAAGTAACAAAAACCATAGTTTTGGTTTCAATTTCGTTTTTTCAGAAACTTACAAAAAAAAAAACTACACGGACAAAACGGAAAACTCTAAAGTTCAAGATTGAGCTGGTTCACCTACACAAGCAATAGTTTGCTTCTAACGATGTAAGGCTCAAAGAAATTTATTTAAAAGCATTACCTTCAGGTAAATTATAAATTAAAGCAATGCTGCAGTATTAAATTATTTTGTAAAGATTTTCGTAAGCTACAAAATTGCCTAAAAAATGTAAACTACAGTATTCGCGATTATAAAAGAGATTGGTTGATGTGTGAACTGCGAGTAATTTAAATGGGTAGAAATACTTTTCACCAGTCATTCCATGAAAACTAAGTACATAGTTTCTCTTTTATGAAACTTGCGGAATGACGCAATAACTATAACCCGTAAGCTAATCTCAGCCTCGAAACCTTTCCGTCTTGCCTCGCATATTTCTACGAGCAAGGCAAGCAGCCGACGCACATTAGTTTTTTTTGGCTGAAACTCATTTTTGTTTACAAATAAAAAAATAATTTTGAAGAATATCTATCTTTCCAGACAATAATGTAGGTAATCCGTTCAGTGGCTTGGACGGTATACTTGACAGAAAAAGTCATTAACAAACAGTACAAGAAGAACAAACGTACGATTTTTCAAAATTGGCATGAAGCTCGGTGATGCAGTTGTTATCTAGACACACGCATCTAATGTGTCGCGCCAAGTTAGGTAACAATCATCACAACAAACATCACATCAACTCAATTGTCGAGGTTGTAAACCATTGTAGCACGGCGCCATAGCGTCAGCATCTTTCTTATTTCTTGAAGCATAGTTGGGCACATTTCAGGTACTTGAGGAAAAATAATAATGCGGTACAAAAGCTTAAATTGTGTTGAAATTACCCACCTGACAAAAATTAACTCGTGTAGGAAAGCCAGCTAAGCTGCTTTCAAAGCAAAATCTGACCCTCAATAACGTTCTTAATAGAACTACTGTGAAATTCATACACCAAAACATTCGCCAACTTATCGCACCGCTTAATAGTTCAAAAGTTAAATGAAAACTTGAACATTGCTACCGAAATTAGCAATGTTCTAGTTTTCATTTAACTTTCGAACTATTAAGCGGTGCGATTAAGTTGGCGAATGTTTTGGTGTGTTGATATCACTCCTTTGAAGGGCCGAACCATTCGGAACTTGCCGGCCCCTTTTACCAGTTTTGGTTTTTGATATGATATCATATGTAGATGACTTGACTGCGCGACACGGTTTTGTTACAATCAGTCAGACCTACATAAATCTTACAGACTCTTAAATTTCCATGGATACACAAAACTAGAGAGCGGGTAGGTCATTTTAAGGCTCCAATCAGAGTTAAATATGAGTTGGGAATAATTTTGTTGGAAATGTTTGGGAAAATAATTTTTTTTTTCCTGTTGTTTCTTTCCTGTCTTGGGGCAGAGATTTAGCAAGTTGACTGGAGAATACTTCTCAACCCCGGACTAAACAAAATAATTAAATAAAAAACAAAA